>CM040764.1:25058827-25106327 GCA_022829145.1 Albula goreensis | reverse complement strand
AAGTTGTACCAAATCTGGATATTGTAAAAGTTTTTCTCCCTTTCTTTTTTCTAATTATGTGATTGCAGACTGCCTCCATCTGAAATAACAGGCTTTGAAATAAGAGGCTGCCAGAGGCCGGTTCAGCCATTTCTGATGGCTGGGAATCCGCTATTAATGTCCTAAAAGCTCTTTCTCTGGCCTGTCGGAGGGATGTGAAATGGCTTCCATGTTTCCCATTATATTTTCATCCCAGTCTCCAATGTGATAATTTGCCATAATTGATTCCCGCTTTGCCTGTCTTTGGGGTTTTGTTTCAGAGGAAGCTTTGATATGTCCTCAGTCATGTCATTTATGTTTATTGTCTCTTATTTAAATGACTTTTTTGACAGGGTGGATAAATGCCCTTTTTAATTTCACTTGATTTGTCTGGCACATTTCAGCATTTTAAAGATGTGTAATCTAGCATTCTGCAGACTGGCTAAATTGCCCGTGTTGACACACATTTCCGTCCCCTTCCCAGTGCGGCCGCGGCGTTGTTGTTGTTGAGGTTGTTGAGACGCTGCTGAATTAACCTGAATGCAGCCCTTCAGTTCACATTAGCTGCAGACTGCATTAATGTGAGATCATTTTCATTACCCAGACAATGCTAACACTCTCGAATGAGGGCTTTGGGTTCGCACAGATAAAAGCTATAGTGTAAATATTTGAAACATGTGAAAAGAGGAAAACACGAGGGTGACTGCTGTAGGTCCCATGTCTCTATAGGGTGGAGCTGCACTTAGCTGTCAGTCATTCATTTGAACCAATCAAAAATGTTTACGGTACGTTAACGGATGTGTACGGTAGCACCTCCCATTTTTGGTTCAGTGAAGCCTCACTACCCCTCAGTACTGACTGCCTGTTGGAGCCCTGCTGTGGAGCTCCAGTCCTGGCTTTGTCTCTGCAGTGCTCAGGTGAATGAGGAGCTAATCTCACCCCTGTGTTTGTTCTTTGGCACCGCAGGCAAACGGAGGCTGGCAAGACGCTGCAACTCCCTCTTCAGTGACCTCTCCCACAGAAGGACCTGGAAGTGTACACTCTGACACGTCCAACTGATCTCCCCCCCACCCCACCCCCAAACGGCAGGCTCTGCCAGCACTCACCACTTGAAGTGGAGATAAACCCACCAGGAACAAAACAGGATTTCCCTTTTGTTTGGGAACAGTTTGTTTGTTTCCCAATTTGGGAATTGTTTGAAAATCAAAACGATGCCAACACACATACTGACTACTCTCGTCTTTGGGTTGCAAAGAAAAGGAGAAACGAAACTGGTACTGTGGAACGTTTGGAATACAGATTAGAAATTTCATAGCGATCAACGTGTTTGTAATGTTTTCACACTGTATCCAGCCCGTCTGCCTGGATTTACCTGTAATTATCTCACCCGTTAAATGTTAAACTAAATAATTAAAATGACAAGCAACACTTGTATTTCAATTTAAATGCTTTCACACTACCTCTTAGCAAAAAAACTAAAACAAAAAAATAATAAAAAAAAAATTAAAAAAGCATTTTTTTGTTTTCTAAAACTTTCTTGTTACTAGCAGATAGTACCTGAGTGCTGAAGTCATTCCAGATGGAGAGGTTTTAAAGGACATTCTGTCTCCATGCAGTATTTATCTCTGATTCATCTTTCTCTCCTCACACATGCTCAGCTGCAGACGCTGTTTAGTTTCTCATTTGAGTATTTACCTCCTCCCTGGAGCTGAGAAGCAGGCAGTGTTTTTTAAGCCAATGTGCTGCTTTTCTGAGGGGAAATAGTGCATTGTCATGGCTTGCTCCTGCCGTGGCCTGTCTGAAAAGTGTGCGCTGAAGTTCAGCTGTGTGGGAGGACACTGAGCCGAGCATGCTGGGACAGCTGGTCCTTCACGTCGGTTCACATGCTGCGTTCTCTGTTTGCGTGTGTGAGTTAAACACCCTGCAGTATCACCAATCAGGTCACCCCGGTACCTCCCACTTACCGGTGTGTCTGTGACGTTTTCATGCTTTTTCTCTGCATTCATATTTTCATATTTCTATAACAGAGCCTCTAAAGCCTCAAGCAACAAATGAATGAGTGAATGAATCAGTGAATGAATGACTCATGTAATCACAGCTGTAATTAAATATCATTTCTCTGCTCATTTTTGCTTTGATTTCAAAGCCCATGTTAAGCAGCTTATAAACACATACTGTCTCATATTCATATTCATATTCATACTGTGCAGTACTGAATCTGCCCTGCAACAAAGTAGCGTATAAACACATACTGTCTCATATTCATACTGTACCATGCTGACCCTGTCCTGCTCAGCTGAGTTCCATATGAAAGCTGAGGCTGGAAGGTCCTGGTTTATGATACATGAATTTGGGGGCTGTGTTCTGTACAACTACAATATGCTTTTATCCTTAAAGGGGTACTGTCCCCCAAAATTGTCAACTGTACTATGACAGTTTTTGGTTTATGGTTTTATTAGATATACATTCTAAGATGCCTGGAAACAGTGGCACCATGATGGAAAAATGTCATGTTACCACCTGTAAAAATTTCCACATTCTGATTTCAGTTGCATTTTTTATTTTGATTTTTCATTGCACTCATTCTCTCCGGCAGAAATTCCTAAACATATTTTGCCTTTTCTCTGCAATGTGATGAAATAATCAAGAGTTGCTTTATGTCATTATTGGAATATAAGGGTGACCCTGTTAAAAACAGACCTGAACTTCATTACAGAATGTCCAAGTAACTCCAGTTTAATCAGAGTCACTCAGTGACTGCTTTCTGGTGAAAATATGAGAAGGTCAAAGATGGGTGTTCCACGTAGGAGTTTAAAATGCACAGCAGTGAGAGGTGCAATATCAGATTTCGTTTTTTACACAGTATCATCATAAGGGAAACATTTTATATGTACAGAACAATTAACACTATTACTCCGTTTGTAAGATTTATCATTTTAGCCAAATGCTGCTGGTAACCAAAACTCTTGTGTAATATGTGCATACAAACCTTTCTAAATCGTAAGCTGACCTGTAAAAAGTTATTTCTCTCCTTTCTATGAAGTGCTGCAAAGGTGCGGCTGATGAAATGAACTCCTGGTGTGCGTTGTGCATCGCTGCTCAGTGCTGGTGCCACACATCCCTTTGTGTCTTTTGTTTGCCGTTAAAAGCTGTTCCCATGAAGTTCCAACCTAAAATCAGACTAGTCCTGGTTAATTGAAAATAATGTTGTTGGAAAATCCAATTGAGCTCTAATTTCTGTTGAAGATATATTTATGTGTGTTGAGGGTCTTGGTAACTGAGTTTGTTTCTCGGTGCATTAAATCATATCTTGGCAGAATCTACTTAAATGTGGAAGTCATTAAGCTAATAGGATTTGGACATTTCTACAGTCACTCTGAGCTCAGTGGATTCAGATAATGCCAGGCTAAAGCATCCAGCGCAGCGGCTCTCAAATGGCCGTCCTTCGGCTCAGAGTCGACTCGTTTCACCCCCATCAGCCGTGCGCAAACATAAATATTCTTATGCCTTGTCAAACAAATCCAAAATGTGAAATGTTTTTCAGTTTTAAATGTTTTTTTCTATTCTGTTTTATTTGTATTTTTTGAAATCTATTTTTTTCTGTTTTTTACACCCTTTTTCTTCTGGTTAGCCTTTTTCACACAAGGTTACATGTGTACAAAGACCATTACTTTGACACAAAAACTGCGGAGGATTGAACTGTCTAAATGAACAGCTTAATTAACGGTTCATCATCATCGAGATATGTCTCTTGTGCTATCTGATTATGAATTATGATTATGTAAATCTCAGAACCACAACACAGTTAAAATTCTGTTATATTCACACAGTGAAAGGAATAAACCTTCATGGCAACAATATGGGATTCTGATTTGATATACATTTTCGGTTGAATGTGGTTAACAGCACATTTATTTCTTCATCCACTTTTGTGATGTTTTGTAATTCTGCTACCCCACAGCGCGGGCCTGGCAGTGTTCTGTTCTCATATGTGAATAAGCCCATTAAATTCTCCATATGTGGATCTTTGTCCTTGTTTTGCGGTGTGGATAGAGGATGGTATCTTTTTTTTATTTTTGAATCACTGCAGCTCTATATTTGATTGGAGCAGAGGCTGGGACAGCGGGAGGGAAGCCCCTGTGCATTATGGGTAAAACCAACAAATCAAAAAAGTGGCACCACAAGCAACAAATTAAAATGCAGGTATTGTGAACAAAAAATGAAACAAAATCATTTGACATTTCTGGCATTGTATATATATTTTTATATCAATTTGAATGCATATGTTATTAGAATACAGTTATATTATTTAAACTATTGAGGTCTTTTGTAGAACAGCAAGATACTCACAATTAATTTACTCACAATTCACACTGAAACCTTTTCTCCTGAAGGCTGTCTTTACAGTTTGGGTGCAGTACGGTTTCTGAAAGCTGTACTGTCAGTCACATGATAAGATGTTACATGCTCATTTGTGCCCTTTTTGAAAAATACACTTTTTCAGAATCAAAAAATTGTTGCTTTTTGTCCAATTCCCAGTCTCCCGCCATAGTGATGTTTAGATGAAAACCTGAAGGGGGGGGCTGCTTCCAGGTCAGGTCAGTGAAACAGATAAACCCCCATGCTCTTTTCTTTACTGACTGTGCTCTCCACTCCACCTGTCCAACGCCACCACGCTATTCAAAGCTTCATGTAATGATGCTTTTAGTTTTTGCAAAAAAAAAACTTGAGAAAAGCTGAGCAATTTGTAAAACATCAAATGTTTTCTTTGTTGCATGTCTTTTGTTCTTTATTAAAGATGCAGTGTTTTGAATGTTCCTCTTTTTTTATAAAGATTTGAGAGTGTAAAATCACGGAGGCCTGTCTTCGGCCTGCTTTTAACTTTTAAGATCTGCATATGTAAAAAGGTATACAAACTCAAACACAAAACTAGTGTCTTTTTGATTCCAACTTAAACTCTTGTGTTCTGTGGAGAAAAATATCAAGGTGTAGGTTTTATGGTCTTAATTTGTACTGGTATTGCATACTCCAAATAAAGAGTCTCTTTTGTTGCATACCGATCACTTTGTCTTCATTGATTTCTGTTCTTTCAGTTATTTCAGATTTCAGTTCTTTCCCATAACATATTTAGTCTTTGATGACGATAAGACAAACTTCAGCAATAAATGTCAGTCGCAGCTGTGCAGTGTCAAACTTTGTGTATTTTGAACACACTAAACTCATTTACAGATAGTTTCATTAACAGAAGAAACCTAATTGTTCCCATGATATTTCTGTTTTACAGCACTGCGGTCTCTCTCTGTTTTACAGAAGAGGCTGAATGCGCAGTCGCTGCAGCTGCGTTAGGGGCTGAATGCGCAGTCACTGCAGCTGCGTTAGGGGCTGAATTCGCAGTCGCTGCAGCTGCGTTAGGGGTTGAATGCGCAGTCACTGCAGCTGCGTTAGGGGCTGAATGCGCAGTCGCTGCAGCTGCGTTAGGGGCTGAATGCGCAGTCGCTGTAGCTGCGTTAGGGGCTGAATGCGCAGTCGCTGTAGCTGTGTTAGGGGCTGAATGCGCAGTCACTGCAGCTGCATTAGGGGCTGAATGCGCAGTTGCTGTAGCTGCGTTAGGGGCTGAATGCGCAGTCGCTGCAGCTGCGTTAGGGGCTGAATGCGCAGTTGCTGTAGCTGTGTTAGGGGCTGAATGCACAGTCGCTGCAGCTGCGTTAGGGGCTGAATGCGCAGTCGCTGTAGCTGTGTTAGGGGCCGAATGCACAGTCGCTGCAGCTGCGTTAGGGGCTGAATGCGCAGTTGCTGTAGCTGTGTTAGGGGCTGAATGCACAGTCGCTGCAGCTGCGTTAGGGGCTGAATGCGCAGTCGCTGTAGCTGTGTTAGGGGCAGAATGCACAGTCGCTGTACCTGCGTTAGGGGCTGAATGATGTTGCTGTGGTCTCTGAGGGCTCTTGTTTTCCTGTTCAGTGTGAACTGGGTCAGGGTCGAAGGGGCCTGCAGGACATAGCCGTTTACACGTCCGTTGGCCTTGGCACCCCCTGACAGCGGCATGCGTGTGGGAAGGAAGGCGCGTCGCACTGCCTGAACTGTGATGCCCGTGTCTGAGTGTGAACGCAGAAGGCGTGTTTTCTCACCAGCTTCAAAGGGGAAGGATCCGGGGCTCAGAGGCTGTGACTTCCCCCTCCTCACCTCCTGAGACGGCTGCCCCCCGAGCCCCAACGGCAGGCTGTGGGAGGCCCGGCTTATCTCCTTCTCCAGATAAAGGAGAGGGGATCTCTGTCTCCTTTCCCTCTCCACCTCCTTTTCAGGGGGTGGGGCGGTGGGTGGGTATGGGGGTGCACGAACTTTGGGATTAGTAATGTGCTCCAAATGTTTGGGGGGTGAAATGGCAGAGTGTGACAGCGCCCGTGGGAGGGAGACGATCACATACAATTATGAAGGAGCGGCATCTCGCTGATATCAAAGCAAACTCCCCGGCAGCTCCGGCACATCGAGGGAGACAAGCGTTTGGATCCCTGGTTTCATGTTTTTAGAATATTCTTTTGCACAACAATTGTGTTCATTTATTCTTCCTTAATGCGATTTTCCAGAAAACTGTGCTCTTTATAATTACTGTACCCACCCCCCTTTGTTTTCCATATTTTTAAGAGAAATACACTGGTAAATGTATTACATTTACAATCCTCTGATCAAAATATCTTATTGAACAAACTTTGGGGGGACCTGTTTCCAAATCAGACACTTGTTTAAGGCTTTTTTAAAATCAGTAACTGAGGCGCGCCCTGGTAGCTCATCCGGCCTTACCGCAGCGGCCAGCCCTCTCTACTGTAACTGTCAAATAAAAAGTGGAAAAATCCCCAAAAAATAATCTTTAAAAAAAAAAATCAGTAACTGAACAAACTGGCAGCTCCTTCCCACACGATAAACATGTGAAACACACTTCTGAGGTGCATGGATTTTAGTGAGAAAATTTGCCAGACAAAATATTCATACTTTTGCTGAAATATTAATTTTCATACTGCAATATGACTGGGGGCTCTGAGGGTATTAATATGTATTGGGCTGAGTGAGGTGGCGGAGGGCCTGCTCCCTCCGCACGGGGACTGCTGAAGTCTCCCGCTGAGCGCTCTGACATTTGCGCGGCTCTGTTAATCCGCTCCCTCGCTGCGCACCGCCCATAAATAAACACAGGGCCAAACGCAGCGCTCCGCGGTAACCGCTGCTTCTGGACCCCTTGCAAAGGTCAGCAGGCTGTGAACGGGCAGCTGGGAAGCTCGCTCAGTAAGGAAGATAAATGCAGGATAAAGCGCTGATACTTATTGATGACCACCATTTAATTCCCACTGCGGCCTATTTTTCATTCCCACCCAACGGCACTGTGTTTGACAATGAATCCGGTGTGCTAACCCTGGCATGCCCTGTGAGGTTACAGGAGAAATGTACTTTTTCAAATCTAAATTTTCTAACATGGATATTTTATACTGAGTATCAGGCACTGCTTAAAACTATTTTTAGTGGCTGATATTATCAACATTACATCATTAAATTATGTTATTAAGATGAATATAAGATTGTGATGTTCATATTTGTTACTGGAATACTGGAATAATTTTCATAAAAACAAAACTGAAGGATATGAATGGGGTTTTGGGGCGATACCTGGGGGCAGTGAGGCAGGGTTTGAGGCAAAGCCTTCACTGCCCTTTGAGTGCACACAATAATGAGAACAAAGGCGAGCACGTGTCGACATCGTCAGAGGAATCATTTCGGCGCCCGCCAGCCCGTGCCTGCCTCCTGGGACCTGAGGTGGGCTGTTTGTCCCTCACCATCCCTCTCACACCTGACCTTTTGTGTGTGAAATAACATGCAATATCTGCAGCTTCCAGACGGCGCAGGAAACCCACGGTGTCTAACGCTCGCTGCAGGGAGGCCAAAATTCCCACATCAGCTCTGCCAAACACAACGCTGTGAAAACCAGAGGAGTTATCAGCTTCTCCATGTGCAGGGGCTAATACCTGTCCAACATCGTTCCCCTCCCTGCTGCATGATTCAAATAAACGCACATCTGCTCTTCCATCGCCAGGAGAGGGGGGGGGGTGTGGGAGTGCAGTCTCAGGTGGAAATATCATCATTTATTTGTGCTTGAAACAGAGAATGAGCCCTCCAGGCCTGCGTATGGCCTGTCTCTTCAGCAAGCCCACTGGCCAAGCAGTGCTGCTCAACCCCATCTCTGCTTCTGAAACATTTCCACACACAACACACCAGAGTATTTACACACAAAACACACCAGAGTATTTCCACACAAAACACACCAGAGTATTTACACACAAAACACACCAGAGCATTTACACACACAACACACCAGAGCATTTCCACACACAACACACCAGAGCGTTTCCACACACAACACACCAGAGTATTTACACACAAAACACACCAGAGCATTTACACACAAAACACACCAGAACGTTTCCACACACAACACACCAGAGTATTTACACACAAAACACACCAGAGTATTTACACACACACAACACACCAGAGCATTTACACACACAACACACCAGAGCATTTACACACACAACACACCAGAGCGTTTCCACACACAACACACCAGAGTATTTACACACAAAACACACCAGAGCGTTTCCACACACAACACACCAGAGTATTTACACACAAAACACACCAGAGCGTTTCCACACACAACACACCAGAGTATTTACACACAAAACACACCAGAGCATTTCCACTCACAACACACCAGAGTATTTACACACACACAACACACCAGAGCATTTACACACACACAACACACCAGAGCATTTACACACACAACACACCAGAGCATTTCCACACACAACACACCAGAGTATTTACACACACAACACACCAGAGCATTTCCACACGCAACACACCAGAGCATTTACACACACACAACACACCAGAGCATTTCCACACACACAACACACCAGAGCATTTCCACCCACAACACACCAGAGTATGGCACTGTGCTGGGGGGGCCACAGGCTAGAGCGTAGCAAGAGGGTACTCTGGCCCAGCGGAGGAGCTGAATGGATAAACAGCCCCGGTTGATCTTACTGCAAAGGGTGATCTGACGCAAACCAGGGCAACCGCCTGACAGCCCAGAGAACCATGGCTCACATCACTCCCCCTCTGAACATCGGAAAGACAACATCAGATGGAGCTTACAGCCATGCCAGCCTAGACGCCATGAAAACTGAGAGCATTGCCTAGCGGACAGCGCCGTCTCACAACCAACAGCGCCGTCTCACAACCGACAGCACCGTCTCACAACCGACAGCGCCGTCTCAATACCGACAGCGTAGTAGCCGTCTAAAAATGTCCACATCGCAGCTAGTGCTTCGATTCATTGACCAAATATGCAGGATGCACTAGCGATTCTCTGGTGAATCACGCATTGGCCCCTAGGCTGTGGCCCCTAGTCATTGGCCCCTAGGCTGTGGCCCCTAGGCCGTGGTGCCTAGGCTGTGGCCCCTAGGCCGTGGCCCCTAGGCCGTGGTGCCTAGGCTGTGGCTGGTGCAGCTCTCTTCACCTGTAATAACGGTTGCTTGGCTTGAGCACTGCGCCATACAAGCTGTAATTAATGGCTGTGCTGTGTCTGGGAGCCCAGCAGTTGCCGGGGCTGCTGGCTCCTGAGGCTTGGGACCTGGACACTGATCAAGTCGGCAGCGGTGGGGAACAGTGGGAGAAGATGAGGCTCGGCGGCACGGTGATATGACGAGGAGAGTCGCTCGCTCCAGGTGTGCTCTCACGCTTTCCTTTAACTTTACCAAACAAATGCTAATGTGACACCAGTAGACGCAAAACCTCAGTACCTTATAATCCTGTCAGCATATGCACTTCTTTTTGGCCTCAGTTCTGCATTTCAGTCCTTACATAAAAGTTCACAGGAATTCATTTTCTAAGGCTTGGCATTGCCTGTGCTGAATGTTTGCACATCATATTAGAAACTGGTAACTGGTAAGTTTTAAAAAAGCCTATTTTAAAAGGAGCAGTACCAATTGAAAACATTTCTTTTGCATTTTCCTCAGTCCATGTGACAATGCTTTTGAGCTTTAAAGCATAGATATTATTTTGAATTTTGAGAAATGAGACGGAATGGTAAAGAGGGCTGTCTGTGTTTGTGTGGGAGTCTTTACATCATTCACAATGAGACTTTGTGATGTTAGCCTGAAGCTGCCTGGTGCTAATGAGCCAGATATGGACTTCATTCCACACTGATTTCAAATGCTGTGCAAATAACCCCTGAGTTAACGCCAGGCCCGGAGACTCTGCTGAAAGTGAGCAGCATTCCAGTGTTATCTCCACAGAACACAAATCCCAAATCACTACAACCATGTTAAATATTGAACAGGGAATAACTCCGTTAGGGGGATTACCTTGGCAAAAGCTGGAGGGGAAAGAAGCAAATCGTGTCTTTCTGGTTAATTCCGGCTTAGTTCCTCTCATGCAGAGATCAGTCCTATCGGAACATGGCATCGTGTGTGAGAGCAGCGTAGCTGTATTTGAAAGCCGCAAAGTGGCCTTGACTTCTGTTTGAGAGTTATCATGGATATATTTATGTGGCATCGCAGCGCAGTGGGTACAGAGCTGGGAATGTAGCTGGGTTTGCTGGCTCAGCTCCTCGGTGTGAAACAGCAGCTGAACCACATTGCAAACCTGTTACCTTTCATTTGGGTCAGAACTGTTCAGCCTGAGCTGTTCTGCATCACACCTCATGACCTCCTGAGGGGTTTCTGGAGAGCATTCACAAATTATTGATCCATTCGATGAATTTGAGGAATCTCTGCACCATTATTGTTGCAGTGCTTCAGTGCACCCTAACCCCCCATCCCCCTCACCCCGTCTCCCCACTGTTTGTGTAATTAAAGGACGTAGGCACACAGCCGTGTGTGCGTTTGCATGGCATCTGGGTCTCTGTACTTTGTGTGTGCACATCCGTCCCTCCAGTGGGAGCTGCACAGGAGAATGGCAGCTGTTAGAAATAAATACACACAGCACCGCTAACCAAAAGCAGATACTGTACATGACCCAGCACCTGCAGAAAGATGATTTTGGATTGGTGCAATATTTTTGACATTGGCACCACTTTTGGGTCTTTCTCTCCTGTACTGACCTGTACTCCCCACCATAAAGCAGGTTAGGCCCAGGAGGACAGAAACATTGGTGACGTCTATGGTTATGGTGCTGCTGATGGTGATGTCTATGGTTATGGTGCTGCTGATGGTGATGTCTATGGTTATGGTGCTGCTGATGGTGATGTCTATGGTTATGGTACTGCTGATGGTGATGTCTATGGTATGGTGCTGCTGATGGTGATGTCTATGGTTATGGTGTTGCTATGGCTTTCATTTAGAGTTTGAATCCCCTGAATAACCCAAAAACCAGCCTCCCTTGCCAGGTTTCATTTCTGCTGCAGCCACATTATGTTCCACCTGATTTCACATGCAGATGAGAGGGGAAAGGTGCAATGCTCTGAAAAAGGCAGTCTCATTTTTTTATTCCATATGAGAAGGGAATAATTAATCAGAATTTACAGAAAGCATTGGAAAGGTCTTATAATAATTAGGACTGTTATGCTGTAATAAACATCTTACAACACACTCTTTTGAATTACTACCATGGTTAATGGTTGTTGAATAGACGATGAATAGCAAATGAGCACTTTTGTGAGCTCATATTCAGTGTCATGCAGGGACGGAGCGATTGGAGCTCAGACAGCATAAATAACCTTTGATGTTCAAAGCTTAAAACTGAGCTAAAATCACAAACATAATGAGATTCACAGAGCTGTTTTCATTTGGAGAGGGCTTTGCCTACAGTGCTGGTGCTAACACTGAGGTATGACACGTGCTGCGGAAATACTGACATTTAAAGAGCAGCTGCTGAGAGTGGCTCATGTAGGTGAAAGCCTGCCTATTATATCAATTTGTTTCTCAACAGTACATGTGTATAAAAAATATAACTACAAGTACTTCAGCTATGACTACAACTACGACTACTACCTCTAATAATAGTGTGGTTACTTTTCATTATATGCACATTTTTAGTGTAGTGTGAGCAGAGTGCCATCACTGATGTATCAGATACTAGCGTTCTGCCTTCCCTTCACATAGACTCAGACCCCTCATAGTGGCGTTCTGGGCTGCTGGAGGAGGCCCTGCTGGAGGAGGCCCTGTCATGGTCAGGGTGCTGTGGAGGAGGCCCTGCTGGAGGAGGCCCTGTCATAGTCAGGGTGCTGTGGAGGAGGCCCTGCTGGAGGAGGCCCTGTCATGGTCAGGGTGCTGTGGAGGAGGCCCTGCTGGAGGAGGCCCTGTCATGGTCAGGGTGCTGTGGAGGAGGCCCTGCTGGAGGAGGACCTGCTGGAGGAGGCCCTGCTGGAGGAGGCCCTGTCATGGTCAGGGTGCTGTGGAGGAGGCCCTGCTGGAGGAGGACCTGTCATGGTTAGGGTGCTGTGGAGGAGGACCTGCTGGAGGAGGCCCTGCTGGAGGAGGCCCTGTCATGGTCAGGGTGCTGTGGAGGAGGCCCTGCTGGAGGAGGACCTGTCATGGTTAGGGTGCTGTGGAGGAGGACCTGCTGGAGGAGGCCCTGCTGGAGGAGGCCCTGTCATGGTCAGGGTGCTGTGGAGGAGGCCCTGCTGGAGGAGGCCCTGTCATGGTCAGGGTGCTGTGGAGGAGACCCTGCTGGAGGAGGACCTCCTGGAGGAGGCCCTGCTGGAGGAGGCCCTGCTGGAGGAGGACCTGCTGGAGGAGGCCCTGCTGGAGGAGGACCTGCTGGAGGAGGCCCTGTCATGGTCAGGGTGCTGCTGGAGGAGGCCCTGCTGGAGGAGGCCCTGTCATGGTCAGGGTGCTGTGCTCACATTCACACTTAGGTAGCTAATGCATTCACTATAATTTATTGCTTTTAATTTTCCACAGAAAATAAAACAGTTTTAACATTGTTCCAGTTAATTATTGCAGTGGCTTTATTGAAAATGTGTAAAAAGTTGTAAGATCTAAAACTCTTTTTCATAACATACCAGATAACATCTCAGAAAATGAGTCTATTTGTCAGTTTACCGAAGGGGTAAGACCTGTGGAGGAGTGTGAGGCAGGATCCCACACACACAGGGCTAACAGACTCTTACACAGCGATCCCATGACACAGAATCAATATGTTAACTGTGTTTGTAACACGCTCGCTGTTTGGACGCCTGCCCAACCCCCCCCCCCCTGCGTTGTGCTTGGGTCCGTGTGGAGCGTGTGCACTGTGTGTTCAGGTGTGGGCTCCTTCATGTCCGCCGTCAGGCTCAGTGATGCTGACTCCACTGTGCCACGCGCACACACCGTCGGTCCGTGTCAGACAGCAGTCTGTCACACATCAGCGTGTCGAATTGCACTCCCATACCCTCTGATCCATGGGTGTCTGGCTGCTCCAGCTGTCAGAGGTTAGAGGGGCGTAAAATACCCCCACATAAGTCCAGCTTCATAACAAAAACACCAGTGTAGGGTTTACTGAGTGGACTTCCTGTACTATAGGACAACGGCACATGAAAATACCACGTAATAAAAGACAACAACAACACCAGCAACAAAAACAATAACACCAACAACACCAACAACACCAGCAACACCAGCAACACCAACAGCACCAATAACAGCAATAACAGCAATAGGAGCAATATTAGGCACATTCAAAGCCTCAGCAATGAAATATGAGGAGTAGCACAATGTCTAAGTGTGGATGGAAGGCACAGGAAGGACAGTTTAAATCATGCTAACAGGGTGTGTCACTCAGGTGAGGCTTGGAGAAGCTGTGGAGAGGGAGGGAGCTGGTGTGACCTTGAGTTCTGCACTGTTCAGAGTTCTCACCTCAGAGTTCAGTGCTGACCTGAGAGCCATGAGTGCTTTCAATGCCATGCATTCTGTTTTTAAACCTGTTCACAAGGTTAAAGCGACTGCGGCGCTACACTTAACAACAACAACAACAACAACAACAACAATTATATTTTCAGAGTAAATATTTCATGTGTGTGGTCTCTTTGGAAAGTGTTAGAGATTAATTGTGTATCATTCAGATACTTTGTGTGTCATATCTCATGTAGCATATTTTATATGCATTTTGAATCACATTTGCTTGTTACAAATTCCAGGCAAATAGCCTTTAATTGTTCTCTATTGATGCTCCCATCTGCTCAAGTTATTGCGCTCCCTGGAATGCATTTGACATTAAATATTTGTGCTTCAAGGAAATTGAATGGTCTAAACTGAATAATGTGCTGTTTGGTCACTACAGCCGCTGTAATTATCGTTTGAGTGACCTTTGGTTAATTAGCACTGTGGCCTCTCCTTTCATTGTTGAGGCAACAAACATTCTGGTTAAAAAAATAAAAGAGTCAAACCCAATATCCTAACAGACCAGTGTTAGCGTGATGCTAATGCAGGCGTGGACATGAAGAGGAAACCCAGAAAATATGAGGAATAAAAGGGAGAGAAGCATGGAGACTCAGTAAATGAATCATTAAATGTCAGAAGTAGCATATGATCATATCAGCGGTGTCATTGTGCACTTTCATCCCCAAAGCGTGTGTTCCTATGAAGAGATTGTGGTCAATTATAATATTGGTGGTTTTACCATTTAGTTTGTCACCCATTTGGTGACACTTCAAATGTACTGTGACAGCAATTTCAGAAATGCTGAGAGCCAAGGGGACGCATTTTTCTGCATTTATTGTTACATTTTATGACATGACACCTGCATTTCTGTTGATATTTCTGCAGGTGATCAATAAGAATGCATGTGTGTGATTGTGTAGCAGTCACCTATGTTTTTGCTGCTTGTTAGAAAACTGTAAAGTGATTGTTTTGACTTATTTTGGGATTTCATGTTTTCAGTTTGCAGTGTGTAGCTCCTTTGGCTCAGGCGATTGCAGGCTTACCTGGATCAGGTGTGGCTCAGAGCTGCAGGGGACTGGCTCTTACCGCCTCATTCACATCAGCTGTGTTGCATTATTTTGCTGGGCGTTGAAGAGGCCAGAACTTAGATGCCCTTTTCAGTCTCATTCTACATTCACATGCTGCAGGCCTTATGGGAGATCACTTTAATAAGAACTATTGGTGAGTATACTTGCAAGCAAGCAATAACTTTTCACTTTGTTGAAGAGAGAAAGATGGTTTCATCTAAGGGGACATTATTACTCCCTGAAGAGGAAATTATTACTCATTGGTTGTTGAAGGGGCCTTCCTTTGTAAAGACCCACTGAAGCTGACTTCCACACCCAGCTTTCTTTATTTCTATGATTGGAGAACTGGTTGCTAGGCTACTTTTGACATCAGCAGAAGATTGGTAGATCAGTACTGCGATCACTAAACATGAGTGTTTGTATTTAAGGAATGGATCATTATTTATTAAAGAGAACATTTTAAGCCAGACCCCAGGATGGGCACGGTTTAGCAGAATTTTTATTCTGCCGTAGTTCTTAAATCTTTGTATTGCCATGTTTTGCTGTTTGTTTCCTAAATCTATGCTCTCAGATCTGCGGCTTGGGGGTAGTGCAGATTCAAAGGTCACACTATCCTTTACAAGGTCACGTTTTATTGACAGCTAAAGACAGGAATGCCTCCTCTTATGGCAAAAATTGATGTCTGTGTGGCAGTTTGGGTCTCCGGCTTGACATCTTAGATTTAATACAAGCCTTTAGAGACTCATGTCAAGGTTTCCAAGTCTATTAGGTTCAAGAAGCAATGGCTCAGAGACTGAGGGGGAAGAGTGGCTGAGGGGGAGACTGAGGGAGAAGAGTGAGGGGGAAAAGTGAAGGGGGAAGGGAGAAGTGAAGGGGAAGAGTGAGGGGGAAGGGGAGAAGAGTGAGGGGAAGAGTGAGGGGAGAGTGAGGGAGAAGAAGGGGCTCCCAGTGCGGGGAACGGTCGCCTCCTCACATGGTGGAGCAGCAGATTGTGATTCGCTAACAAACACGAGCGACTGGCACTGGTGGCCAGAAGCGGCCGCATCTGGGTCAGCCAGTGGTGATTTTGAGAGCAGGCTTCTCTTCTGATCAGCCACAGTGGCAACGCTGATCTCGGTTTTTCATTTGCTGGCGTGTGAATAAGGCCAGTGAGGGGCTGGAGTGTAGTTTCATCTGTGGCTGCAGCCGTGCTCCTGTAATTCATGCTGAACTCATTATCCGGTCACCAGCCCCAGGCTAACACCCCCAAAATAGCATACCCCCTCAACTCCGTCTCCTCTGCATTGCTGTGTCAAAGGTTTGTTTCAGAGGCCTATAGTGTCATCATTACATCATCCATACCCCCCCCCCCCAGCCCTCTGTCCCCCAGGGCTATGCTCCTGGGCTGTACTACATTACCATTTATTTTCCTCTGTATTCAAAATCTACAAAGGTTTGGAAATGCAAAAATTATCCATCAACATGTTGGCAATGCCAGTGAATTAGGTATGTAGCACAGCTCTGTAATGGTCCAAACGCTTTGCTATGGCCAAGGAGGAGTGATGAAACCCTAACCCAAGTACTCTAACCCAACAGCTCCTGACATGGCGTAAAGCCTGACCACTTCTATCTCCTACTTTTAGCATACTGATTTCAGGTTTTCTGATACATACTTAGGGGTTGTTGTAATTCAGTTTAGATCCCCATAGAACATGGATGGCTAATCTAATCTCCTGTTCATGCTCCCCAAAACAAGCCAATAGATCCTGTGAGCCTCATACTTTGGCTCCTGTCTGGTTTAAAAAGTGTTTTTGGCACAGTTCTCATTTAAATCAGCCTTGCGACTAATTTCTGAGAAACTATGCCTCTAATTAAGGCTTGGGGAATTAATTGGAATCAAGGCCTCATTTTTCACACCAGATTATTTTAAGTGTTAATTGAATATTTGAAGAGATGCACAGAATATGTCCTTTATGAGTTTGGCTTTTCATGGCTGTTTCACATGAAGGATGAGAACTGAATTCAAATGTAATCCCTCCTGATCAGAATCAGAGCACATTCTGAAGGCAGTTTCACTGAGAAGGAACAACACTGAGACTTACAGCCAGCTCCTGGCATATGAGAGTGTATCACTGGGTCTTTCCATTCTAAAACAGAACATCATACACCCCTAAAAAGACTAAAGTTCATGAAGACAATTAAATCCTGCAGTTAAAATGAGCAAAGCCATGCATGCAATGAGGAGCTGTGGTAAGCTAGATGTGAACTGTTGGTATAGCAGAAATGGGACTCTGAATGTGTACTGTTGGTATAGCTTTACCCCATCGCTCCTGACGGTCTTCCCCCTGACGGTCTTCCCCCTGACGGTCTACAGATGGCTGACGGAATGGGGTTAGGTGGCTGGGGGGTGGTCGGGCTGTAGTCTCCTCCTGTAAAGGACCCCCACCAAGTGGTGGCGGCGCATGACCCTGAGACCACGTCTGCATGCTCTCTCAGCACAAACTCAGCCGTGATCGCTGGGGCGGCTGCAGGGAGCTGACAGCTGACACGGTTACAGCGTTTAGAGGTGCTCTGCACAGAACAGGGGCATTGTGGGGGAAAATCCAACACACACACCCAGGTGTCATCGCTTTTGCCACATATTGTAGACATCTTTTGGACTGCAAGTGCATGCAGTGTCCGTGCCATGAGGTACCCCTAGAACATGAGGAATGCAGGAGGGCTGAGTTTCCTGAGGTTACTCAGCCAGGCACACATACACCGGCAAACATGACAACAGCATCTCTACAGCTTCAGAAAGGAGCTTTCAGACCAGGAATCCAAACAAAACTTGACAAGGTCTTTTATAAAAATATACTATATATTTCATTGACACTACATTAGTCATGTTAGTAAAATGTTCGTCTTGTTTACATGCGTTCTCAGACCCTGACTCCGGATGAGTGGCCATCTTGGTGGGTTTGGAGAGCAGAGCGGTGGGGTAAAGCTGAGGAGCTGAGGAATGGTCGGCCTACATTTACTAATATGTTTGAGTGTACGTGTATATCAGAGTGTGTGTAAGAGTACATATGTATGTTCTTGTGTAAATGTATATGTACGTATGTGTGTGTGTGTTGGGTTGGACCATATGTAGGTCACACAGCGGTCCATACACACCATGTGGCGGGGAGCGGTCACTGCTGCGCGCGGTGTGGTCCCAGCGGGACAGGCAGTGGAGTGGACAGGCCACGGGTCTTTCTGAGGCCTCTCTCCCAGCACCGCTTTGTGTCCTGTGCTAATGACTTTGACATTATTGGGCTGGACAGTGGCATGTCTGGCCGAATTACCCTCACCACTGCTGTGTATTCATAACCCTAAATATAGAGAGGGAGCAAGCGGAACTGCGGGCAGGACGCGCTGGACGCTGAGACGCCAACGCCTGCTCTGGCTGCAGGCGGCGTGTGAGAGCACCCGCTCTCCACAGCGACAACAACAACAACAGCAACAGCAACCTAAAGAAAAGCACCACGGAAATGCCACAGCAGATCACTGAATGGCCCACTGGCCCAGTAGTACTCAACAGTTTGGCCCAAATGCAGATTTCGATGTTCATTTCCCCCCAACCTGATGTGTACGCAGCCGTAGCGCTAACGCAGCTCAGTGTCTCCCGGGGGCTGCTGGGAGACGAGCCCTCACAGCATGGCATGCGGTTATTTATGGCGCGTTCTTTCCTTCGTTTATTAGGCCTGAACCTCACGCGTTTCCGTGGGAACAGCACAGCTCTCACCCACTGCTCCTTTGCCCTGGTCCATTAATGTGATTGGCACACATTTAAAATTCTTTGTACAGCTTTATGAAATTTTATTAAACTCATAAAATGAATTATCTTTGGTAAGAAGCAGTGTATGCAAACCCTCTTCCACTGGAGAACGGCCAGCATACAGCGCTTCAGCACCCTGTGAATATTAATGCACTAAAGAGTGTTCTGGGCTTTTTTTGGGCTACCTTCTGATGCTGCAGGAGAAGTGTTACAAATGGAACAGGGCAGCTCTATTGCTGAAAAATCTTCATAAATGCATAAACAAACACAGTCAGCTCAGGGAAAAGGAAAATCAATAATTCTCTTATCATTTCTCATCAGATAAAGCCAGCGTGTTTGTAAGTCCAGATGCAGAGAGTTTAACTGAGCTGACAGCTGGGAGAGACTGAACAGGCTGGCTGAATGGGTGAGGCACCCAGCAAAAAGAGGGGAACGAGCAGAGGAAACACATTCTGCCTCAGCACTGGGGCTCTGGTGTGGAGCTCTGTCTGAGATCGCAGAGTCACCTGGGCTGGCGGTTAAGTACGGCCTGTGCGCAGCGCTGTGGGGTGATGGGCGAATAACTCTAGCGTGGGATAGGACACTGCTGATCACGCTGACCACGGCGAGCCAACAGCTGGGCCTCCACAGGGTGAGCTTAATGCACCGCGCAGGGTACTTCCAATCACATCAGTCTAATGCTGTTTTCATTGACCACCTGGTTAGCATAGACAGCGTCATACTCTACCTGCGCACGGGGTTTCTTTCGCTGTCATAGCAACTGTTACCAGCCCTGCTGCATTATGACACGACAGACCTTTTTAAAAATGGCCCATTACTGCGCCATATGGACCTTAATGTGCATTTCTGTTCCTCTGCCTGACGAAGTCCAGCGTGCAATAACTCCACATAAAGGAAATATGAAAATATTGGTTGTAATTGAATTGTATGAGTCATCACAAACAGCCCTGTTACTGGCTTTAATTTGAGGTGTAAAAGGTACAACTCTGTGACAAAGTAACCTCAACACTTTTATGAACTGCTTTCACATGCCTTTCAAACTAACTGAACTCACAAACATGCACAGGCAGTCGATGAATGGTGTCTATGTAGTCTTGATGGTTTTGAGCGACCATGAAAGATCATTTCCCTCCATTTTGAGAGATATAGACCAAAACAATCAACAGAAAAACCCTTCTGAGTCAACGCTACAGGTTACTCAGGAAAACAGCGGTCTCAGTGCCGTGGATGAAAAGACAGACAAAGCACCTCCCTCCACCTCGGGCGGCTGCATCTCATTTCTGTCTGTTAATGGTGCTCTAACCGAGCTACTCACGCTCTCTGTCTGTACTGTACAGTGGGAATCTCTCACCAGCTGCACCCAAAAGGGAAACACTGTGCATTCTGGAATTCTCCCTCTGCGATGTATTACACGTATATCAAATGTACGAATGATCATGTGTTAATGAGTCAGCGATTCATTTAATCTCCCCCAGCTAAATTGTACATTTTCATTTTTATTGTTGTAACCTGTGGTTGAGCACTATGTGTAAGGAGAAAATCATTTGTCCGTCTGGATGTACAGTATCACCTCCCAGGTGTATGGTCTTTTAAATCTGAAAGCATGTGTTTTCTGTATCGTGTGAAAGTATGCTTTTTTTGTCCTTTTATTTAGGAAGTAGTACTGATTATTGGAAAATAACAGGGACGTGCCGTTCCCTCACACAGCCCGTGCCAGGGTTGGTTGGCAGTAGGATATGGGTGTGCGCTGACGGTTCGATATGTGTGTGTGGCAGGGCCCTCTGGCCTCATGCCAGCCCCTCTCCAAACCCAAACCCTGCCTGTAAGCAGGGCAAAATGACTTTCAATAACTGGTGTGTTTAACAACTTCATCCTTCAGAGGTGGCACTAAACCAATGAGTGCAATCAATGTCTCCGATGACATCTGGCTTTCCAGCTGTCATTAGACTCCCTATTTAATTAGCACTGGCGCGATCTGCGCAGGGGTGGAATTGGCTTTGTTGTCCAACCCTCCTACCAAACCCCAGCGCAGGCTGCCTAATGCGCAGCGACACGGCCGATCTCACTGATTCCGGCTGTAAAAACTGCTGGGTGAATCCACTCGAATAAAAAGGCAATGAGGCACTTAAAATGGCTGTTAATTACTGTTCAACCTCTCCAACTGTGTTCCACTTGCGCTGTCACAGACGAGCCATGCGCAGCGGCTATGAGTGCAGTGGAGTTCTGAGTGATCCCGTTATTGCTGTGAAGCCAGTCATCACAGGTCAGCTGGCCTGGCACGCCTGGTCAGCGCCTCATTTCTGCGCTTACTTACACTGCAGTGTTAGTGTAGATCGTAGAGTGGAGGCCTCCCAGCGGAGGCTGCAGCCCAAACCTCGCTCTTCGGTACAGATTCATTCAGCTGAGACTGAAGCATGGCCATCGCGTAACACTGACACTGCAGGCTAATACAAACCAAAGCTGCTTTGCTACGTATAATCAATTGGCTTGACTGTTTTTTCAGATCGTGGAGATGAATGTTCTCAGTGGCTTGGTGCCAGCATTTGAAGAAAGGCGCTGTGCCACCCTTACACGGCACTATGGCCCATTATGTAAGTAATGTGTGTTTGATGTGTGAGTGTTACACAGCTCAATCAGCACTGCACACACACAACAGTTCTGCTGCAGAGTAATCATTCACACCGTCCTTATTTTCTATGGATATGATTGGAGCTGTATGCATGACAGTGTCCTGTTATCTTACATCACAATCTACCAATTTTCTTATATTCCATGGCAGCACTCACCAAAGTGCTTATGTTTACTTTCTTCCACAAGAGGTTGATAATTGATCAATATTTGAACAAAAAAAATCCATGCCTGATCACACTTTCCTTCATACTGGGCTAATCCAAAGGCATGACTTGGATATTGCTTGGATTTATTTTATCTTCTGATTTTTCATTTTACGTTTTCCCCACAATAGGAGGAGGCAGAGATTTTTCCTAAACATTTGCTTAAAATCATGTTATCAGTTCCACTAATCACTTGGACTAAGAGAATTTATTGAGTATCACCAAACAGCAGTAGGATCTCATTTACAGTTACAAGAGTATATTATAAACGAGCAATTAAAAAGTTTAATTATTATTATTATTTGGGAGTTCTTCAAGGAAACATCTTACAACCATTTGTGAAAGAGGAGCAAATTAAGACAATCATGTGGCGTGACTGCCATCTACAGGTATTGCAGTGCAGCTGCGCCTTACTTTGAGTAATTCTGTTGTGAGGATGTGCTTTGTGACTGCTGTCACTGTCCAACAGTCAGTCGATCTGTCTGTCTGTCTGTCTGTCAGTCAGTCAGTCAGTCAGTCTGTCTGTCTGTCATGATGTGGAGCATTTTCAGTGATTTTCATGCTGTTGTTTCGGACACTGCGGTGGTGTTTGTGGTGTGCAGCACAGTTTGGTAAGAAGGCATAGCTGTACACTTTCAAAGGCCATTCCCTCAAGGGAAAACTGGCATTATTATACCTACAATTCACACTACTGTCTGATTCAGGACTATACATTTCGTAGCTGAAGTATCCCCTGGGAATAATTATTCTATTTTATTCTAAATATTCCACACACACTGACTCCAGGGATGGGATCCATCACCAATCCAGGCTGTAGATACTACACACCTCCCAGATACGAGCTCTCTGGTTGGAGGATCAACGTGATTACATGATCACATATGATCCACACTTTAGACTGTTTTGGACAAAGCTAAACCTTTTTTGACATAGATACATCCATTAGCAATGAAACATGTTTATCTTGTGTATATCTGATTGTCCCTACATATAAAATACAATTCAACTGAAAATGCACAAGTGTCCTCACAACCTCTTCTGAAAACAGAGGCAGTGTCTGGCAGTTTGGGTGTAACTTGTGCTTCTGTGGTGATATTTCAGAATTGGGAAAATAAGACCAATGAAAATAATAACAGTCTATTACATTTTCTAAAACATATCATACATTTCATATCACATATAGTAAATGTCAGTAAAAGCAGTCAATTCATCGTTTGGCTGGATCTATGGCTGCCCTCTAGTGGTAAGTTGTGGCTATCTTCATGTGCCAGGCTTACAGTGTCAGAGCTGCCCTCTAGTGGTAAATTGTGGCTATCTTCATGTGCCAGGCTTACAGTGTCAGAGCTGCCCTCTAGTGGTAAGTTGTGGCTATCTTCATGTGCCAGGCTTACAGTGTCAGAGCTGCCCTCTAGTGGTAAGTTGTGGCTATCGTCATGTGCCAGGTTTACAGTATCAGAGCTGCCCCGTAGTGCTAAGCATGTTAGGCTTAGAGAATTGAAAGTAATGCAATCCTAGAGGGCCACAGCATCACATCTACCATGTCTCTGGTGGTTAAGGGACAGTTGTCATCAGATCTCTTGCGATAAAACTGCCTGGGTACCAAAACTACTCACTGTGGACATAAGCAAACAGTACCAAGTAAATGTTTTCTAAATACAGTCCTCTGAGCAAACAGTCCATCATAAACAGTGTTTTCATGCAGTCCTTGCATTTCATAGATACATGTGATATTTGCAGAATAGACACAGAAAACAGGCAAGTAAATTAGCTAAGTCAGCAGGAGTGGGCCTCTAAGAGCCTGACTAGTACTAAACAGAGTGTTAATGGCATTAGTGGTGCTGATATTAGTGGTCACTTTAGCATTAGCAGCGGTAAAAGCACATCTGCTTGAATTTCAGAATTTATATAAATAATGTTTGCCACTGTTTATTTTCCTCACAACTCACAAGGTTGAATTTTGTTGACAGTGCAGTGTTTCTGCTCTCAGAGCCACTTATCACAATGCTTCAGGCTTCAGCACCCGCTCGGGCTGTCAATAAAGTCTCTTTCATTTTCTATAGATTAGCTGAATTAAACGTCCCTGAGAGGCATGCCGAGCCCAGTGCCGGGTGGGTACATCCTCTGCATGCAAAGCACCGTTTCTGTTTGCTCCCAGATCATGCAGGATGTCAACATTCTGCTGGAGGATTAAAGTAGTGCTGTTTGCCAAACTCCTTGAAACCTACAAAATATGTTTAATTTCCTCTAACACTTTAGGTGGTGCCAAAGCTGTTCAGGAGCAGAGTGTCTGAGGGGCTGAAATTCCAAAAGGTGCCTGAGGTAAGTAAGGGAAACATGGTTCAGACCTGAAGGGTCAAAGCCATTGGAGAAAAAGGTGAAAGTGCAAACGTGCAAAGATAAATATCAGAAAAAGATACAAATCATTCGCATTCAAAGCAACACTCCCTAATTTTCTCTGTAGATTTTATGAACAGGGTTTCTATGGTACATGTGTAATATAGCCAAGAAAATATGTCACACCACAGGGGAAATCATTAAAGGAGGAAGTCTACTATTTTGCAGCACAAAATCTAATAACCAATTAAATATGTATTAGCTAAATGCACTCATTACATGATTAGTACAAGGTCCCTTATCACATTGGTGTGACCTTTTCTGGCCAAATAAAGAGTGACTTTAGCATTTGGGGGAGAGACGACAGACTTCTTTGAGCTTGGTGGGTGTGTGCTGACTTTTACTCGTGGTTAATTTTACTCATTTTAGTTTGTGTTGACATTAATGAAATATGTGTGCATTTGACCTCCTTGCCAAATGTCTTGTGTATGCAGTCTCTTGCAGACCAGGCTGAGTTAAACAAACAAAATACTACATTATTAGATATGCTGCAGAGTCAGTAAGTGCATTTGAATAAAGCTGTGTGTGTGAGTGAGTGTGTGAGTTTGTGTGCAAGTGTGTGTGTGTATGTGTGTGTATGTGCGTGTGTGTGTGAGTGTGTGTGTGTGCGTGTGGGGTGTGTGTGTGTGTGTGTGTCAGTGTGAGAGAGAGAGAGAGAGAGTGAAAGAAAAAGAGCGAGAGAGAGACTCACAGGACTGTATGATAGAGAGAGAGGGCAGAAGTGCTGTCACTGGCCTGAGTTAACCAGCATTGTGTTCTCAGCTTTCTCTCAAAAGTGTTTTTTAATCACCTCCAGCTTGGATGGTTCTCCCTGTACTGCACTGTTTAAACAGTAACGTTGCATAAAACATACACACTAGCATTTCATTTTCAGCCAGATCACCATACTTCAGTGACACTGTGAATGAACATGGATGAATTCAGGTTTATTTCTCTGGGAGGCACCAGAGAGTGAGAGTGTCTCTGACGCCAGCACACCAGGGTGAGTGTGTCTCTGACACTGGCACACCAGAGTGAGGGTGTCTCTGACACTGGCACACCAGAGTGAGTGTGTCTCTGACACTGGCACACCAGAGTGAGTGTGTCTCTGACACTAGCACATTTGGGCAATCACTCGCTGAGTTCCACCCAGACCAGCTCCCTGCTCGCTGCCCATCAGCCAGGGCTTTGTGCATGTTTCCATGGTGACAGAGCGAGGTGAAACAGTAGGCCTGTGTTCTAGATTTTTGTCTCTCTATGATTCATGTCGGATGATGCCACTCCTTGAATCAATATTTATAGGGTTTGCAGGGTTAGTTACAAAACACTGGCTCATATAATATGAAAACAATGTTTAAAAAAAAAAAAAAAACAGTGCAAAAAACCTAAATAAGTAGATGTTTGAAAGACACAATGGGAGTTAAGTCATCAGGTTACACCTCTCAAACCCTGCATTCACTTGCTGCGCTGATTATATTTTAAGTCAGCGGCGTTTCTCCCCGATACGACTTTTGTGCTCCTCCGGCTGCAGAATCAATTAAAACCGGCCTGAAAGCTGTCAGCTCGGGAAGATGACACTTGGCGCGCTGCATTTCTGCTTTGTGACAGTGACATCTGTAAATGTCATTTGAGAGATAAATAAGATGCAGGTGCGGAGGAAACAGCAGAGCCCGAGACAGCCTGATGGATTCCCGCTCTCGCTCATTCGCTGAGCTGTCATGCAGATGCGCGAGACAAGAGGCGCGTTTCCCGACGCTGTCAGGCTCGTTTTACCGGCGAGTTTGATTTGGCATTAAAATTAAAGTAAACATTTCGGAATATTTAGTGTTTAGGACAAAATAAAGAGTTGTTTTTCCTTGAATGCCGTGAACATGTGACAGGACACGAACGTGCCAGTCCTACTAATGCTACGGTGAAGGTAGGAATACTACCGCGCTGAATCCATATCGGGGAGACCAGGGAAATGAGGAAAGTTTAACATTTTACTGATTTTGTTGTGTGCCCTGTGCTTCAGCTCAGTTCCAAAAAGGCCACTGGTACTGAGGAAACAAATTTAATTTTACTGTGAGAAAACTACGTTTCTACCTGAGCCGTAGTTTTAATATTTATAGTAAAAGTAGGTTATCTCCGCCCTCCCCTTCACAGAAGAGTTCAGCTCACTGCTAATGATAACCGTTTCAGAAAAAAAAAGAATCGACACGTTCCTAAAACTTTATAGCAAAACCCACATCCTTAAGACTGCTACGAAGTCATTTCAGGTTTTCGTTCCAGTTGATCTTAATTAATATTTAGGCGGGATGTTAATGCTGATATAGATTTGACAGTAATGTGTTGTAAATGTTGATTTGCGATGCTGCTCTTCCTCCACTGAAAGACTATACATCTTGAGAACGCTGTCAATTTCCTTCAATAGAGACTTATTGCTGGCAATTAAAATTCACTTCATTTTCAATGACGGTTCAGGCATTAGATCCCATTATCGGCGCTTGGCTGATACTCTTACGCAGGATGACTTGCAGTACCAAGGCAAGAGCATAGCTCTGAGCTGGACCGCAAAAATAACCCAGTGGAGGGTGTCGCTGGCCTAGAGACCCCAAACAAATGACAGGAGAAGGGAACCAAATGCAAATAAACAAACAGCCAAAAAGGAACTGTTCATTGCATTGGTCCTTAACTGCTGTCTTACAGTAGGTTTAAAACTGACCCACTGGTTTAGAGAGGAGGTGGAAGTCCGACAGAGAGTAGAGCTGGAGTGTGAAGCGCTATAGTGCACCCCAATATCCCTGACCCCCCCATCCACATTGTGACAGCACCCCAGGAACACTTTCTCTTGAGTTTATGATGAAGTGTGGTAAATCTTGTCTGCTCCTGGGCTGGCCCTGGTTCCATCTCAGCCCAAGCTGCAAGGAGGCCCAGCACAATTACACACTTTTAACGCAGCCCAACAATATTTGTGTTTCAAACATGCCTCCCCTGAGTCAAAGAAATAAATATTTTCCATGGATTATACTGTGTTGCTACAAGAAGCCTAATGGTGAAATATGGCAGTTGTAATTGTGTAACTGCTAGTTGCTACAGCATGTGAGTCAATAATTAATGGCAATTCCCTGAGTGCATAACAATGCAAAAAAACCCTTACCAGTTTGCTGCATGTAGATTTTCTGAGCTGATTAACCCTGATATTCTCAGGGCTGCTACCCCAGGGCCTGAAGTCTGAATGTGACAGGGTATCTTATGTCTTAATACTGTAAATGAATGGAGATTTCCATGCCTTAGTCCCTTGGTTTCAAAGACAAATCATACAGAATTGTTATTTTTGAATGTCGTTAACTACATGTAATTGTTGCTACTGACTGGAAAGGTGTATAATTTCTGTGTGGCATTTGTAAATAAATTAAAAGGATGTCCTGAGAGATCACACAGAGAGCTGTGTTACTGAGTGTGTTTGGACTGAGCGATCACACAGAGAGCTGTGTTACTGAGTGTGTTTGGACTGAGCGATCACACAGAGAGCTGTGTTACTGAGTGTGTTTGGACTGAGCGATCACACAGAGAGCTGTGTTACTGAGTGTGTTTGGACTGACACAGAGAGCGATCACACAGAGAGCTGTGTTACTGAGTGTGTTTGGACTGAGCGATCACACAGAGAGCTGTGTTACTGAGTGTGTTTGGACTGAGCGATCACACAGAGAGCTGTGTTACTGAGTGTGTTTGGACTGAGCGATCACACAGAGAGCTGTGTTACTGAGTGTGTTTGGACTGAGCGATCACACAGAGAGCTGTGTTACTGAGTGTGTTTGGACTGAGCGATCACACAGAGAGCTGTGTTACTGAGTGTGTTTGGACTGAGCGATCACACAGAGAGCTGTGTTACTGAGTGTGTTTGGACTGAGCGATCACGCAGAGAGCTGTGTTACTGAGTGTGTTTGGACTGAGCGATCACACAGAGAGCTGTGTTACTGAGTGTGTTTGGACTGAGCGATCACACAGAGAGCTGTGTTACTGAGTGTGTTTGGACTGAGCGATCACGCAGAGAGCTGTGTTACTGAGTGTGTTTGGACTGAGCGATCACACAGAGAGCTGTGTTACTGAGTGTGTTTGGACTGAGCGATCACGCAGAGAGCTGTGTTACTGAGTGTGTTTGGACTGAGCGATCACACAGAGAGCTGTGTTACTGAGTGTGTTTGGACTGAGCGATCACACAGAGAGCTGTGTTACTGAGTGTGTTTGGACTGAGCGATCACGCAGAGAGCTGTGTTACTGAGTGTGTTTGGACTGAGCGATCACACAGAGAGCTGTGTTACTGAGTGTGTTTGGACTGAGCGATCACACAGAGAGCTGTGTTACTGAGTGTGTTTGGACTGAGCGATCACGCAGAGAGCTGTGTTACTGAGTGTGTTTGGACTGAGCGATCACACAGAGAGCTGTGTTACTGAGTGTGTTTGGACTGAGCGATCACGCAGAGAGCTGTGTTACTGAGTGTGTTTGGACTGAGCGATCACACAGAGAGCTGTGTTACTGAGTGTGTTTGGACTGAGCGATCACACAGAGAGCTGTGTTACTGAGTGTGTTTGGACTGAGCGATCACACAGAGAGCTGTGTTACTGAGTGTGTTTGGACTGAGCGATCACGCAGAGAGCTGTGTTACTGAGTGTGTTTGGACTGAGCGATCACACAGAGAGCTGTGTTACTGAGTGTGTTTGGACTGAGCGATCACGCAGAGAGCTGTGTTACTGAGTGTGTTTGGACTGAGCGATCACACAGAGAGCTGTGTTACTGAGTGTGTTTGGACTGAGCGATCACGCAGAGAGCTGTGTTACTGAGTGTGTTTGGACTGAGCGATCACACAGAGAGCTGTGTTACTGAGTGTGTTTGGACTGTGCAGGTTATCACTCCTGCTGAACAGAGATGTCAGTTCTGATCCCTAAAAATAAAATACGCTCTTGGGGAGGCCCAAAGTGACATCTGGCATTGTTTGCTGTAGTTGGTGTTTGGCATTGTTTGCTGTAGCTGGGTGTTTGGCATTGCTTGCTGTAGCTGGGTGTTTGGCATTGTTTGCTGTAGTTGGGTGTTTGGCATTGTTTTGCTGTAGCTGGGTGTCTGGCATTGTTTGCTGTAGTTGGGTGTTTGGCATTGTTTGCTGTAGTTGGTGTTTGGCATTGTTTGCTGTAGTTGGGTGTTTGGCATTGTTTGCTGTAGTTGGGTGTTTGGCATTGTTTGCTGTAGCTGGGTGTCTGGCATTGTTTGCTGTAGTTGGGTGTTTGGCATTGTTTGCTGTAGTTGGGTGTTTGGCATTGTTTGCTGTAGTTGGTGTTTGGCATTGTTTGCTGTAGTTGGGTGTCTGGCATTGTTTGCTGTAGCTGGGTGTTTGGCATTGTTTGCTGTAGCTGGGTGTTTGGCATTGTTTGCTGTAGTTGGGTGTTTGGCATTGTTTGCTGTAGCTGGGTGTTTGGCATTGTTTGCTGTAGTTGGTGTTTGGCATTGTTTGCTGTAGTTGGGTGTCTGGCATTGTTTGCTGTAGCTGGGTGTTTGGCATTGTTTGCTGTAGTTGGGTGTTTGGCATTGTTTGCTGTAGCTGGGTGTTTGGCATTGTTTGCTGTAGTTGGGTGTCAGATTGTGGGGCAGCTCCAGCCCCATTGAACAGGCTGTACTGCAGCTTGGCTGATGCCACTTTGTGGGCCTAAGCTAAAGAAATAAGTTTGCCAGGTTTGTGTTGTGTCGGGAGGGGACGAGAAGCACTGAGGCAGAGTAAATGATGAAAAGAAGTCAGGTCCAAGCTGTCTACCCCAGAATAACACAGCTGTGCGAAAGTGCCAGTCTCCCTCCTGACTGCAGCTTATTTTAGGCTAAATAACAGGTGCTACCCAGCCTTGCCAGCTAATCAGAACGACGTAGAAAAATAAATTAACATGTAAAAATAAGAATGGGGATGCTAGAGTGATGCAATTCCCACCTGTGGTCCAGATAAAGTTGTGCTCCTTCAGGCACTGCTGCTTTGAACAGCATGAGCTCCACCTTTTCACTGCAACATGCAAACTTTACAGTTTATGCTGAAAAAACCTCCCTCTAATCGTCCTTGCATGGTGGTACCTGCTAATCTCATGAATGAAGTTACTTACAGGGGACTCATAAGGGCAGTGGCCGCTTACTGATCATGCTCAGGTGAGTCTACCTGTGTGAGAGGCTCCTGCTGGGCCCCCAGGCTGAAGGGGGCAGCCAGATTACACCCTCTACCCCACTCTCCCCGTCCAGCGCCCTCATGCTGTGTGCTCCTTAGATCATTATCAAAGCATTGGTATGCAAACATGCAAAACACAGAGAGACGTCTGGATGAAGTGTGTAATTGTGTTGAAGGAGTGGGGTTGTGGATTTCCTGGTGTGTGGATTGTGTTTTGCTTTACAAATGTAGTTGTGAGTGTGTTTGTGGTCTGTCCCTATATTTAACACTCACAGAAAATGGTTTCTGTTTTTTTCTTTCAGTGTGTAATTCCTCTGAGAGCAGCGGCAGTGGCTGGGAGCTCTCCAGACTGCATGCAGAGCCGCGTCTGCATCCCTGTCCTGAAATGGTCCTGAGGATTGGCGTCTGCGCAGGTGAGCAGGCTGTAGAGCTGCAGGACCCGGCAGCTTCCTGTTGTTGCGCATTTACAGGTAGTCATTTCAAAAGTGGTGTCTCCAAGGCTCAAGGCCATAAATGACGTCATAAAACACACCGAATATCAAAATTATATGGCGGGAATATTATCATGCTGACAATCAATCATTTTATCACCTTGGCTCACGATAACTCAACCTTGTATTCTATTTAGTTATTTTATACATAATGAAGCTAATAACAGTATTACTACAAGCACAAATAACAGCCTTGACTGTAGAAAAGCATTTGTACATCTCGATTCGGTCAGCTCAGTCCAGCTGAGCAGCACTTGGACACTAACTATCCCAAACTAAAAGCTTGCAGATTAGCAGTTCAGGCCTAGCACTCAAGCACAAGCATATTAAAACACGTGAGAAAACTCAGCCCTAAGCGAGCCTCTCAACTTTTACTGACACACGGTACAATGTAACCAATATTGTTGTGTTGAGCTTTGTGAACACCAACTATAATGCTGCATAATGAGTATGAAATCACAAAAAGAAAGTTGCTGACAGAATGTAGCCAGTTTTAATGAGAGGAGTGTTATTTACAGAGCAGAGGAAATATGAGTGTGTGTGTGTGTGTGTGTGTGTGTGTGTGTGTGTGTGTGTGTGTGTGTGTGTGTGCCAGACGCGGAGAACAGAGGAATGGCCGTGCGGTTTGTTGTGCAGTGCTCTCAGTTCAGCTGATTGTTTTTGCTTCAGCGTTCATAAATTAACTGAGGACCATTCAGGCCGGAGATACTGAGGCATTACCAGCCATGTAATGACTGAGACAAGAACAACAGGACGGTGCGGTGCCTGCTTCTGCTTGGGTTTGACATAATATAAAACACGGGGTTACCTTCACAGAACAGCATGGTTCTGTCATTCTGCTGTCTGATTGACTGTACCTGTAACCTGAGATTCTCTGTGTTATTTAGATGAGTGGAAATTTCACAGATTTACAGATTTTTGACATGGTACATTTTTTGCATTTACAGTTTTTATGTTTTGTAATTGTCCATATTTTGCAGTTTTTTTGGCCTGGTTTCTCCTTTAAAAGAAAATAATAACAACATAATTGTAAAGTTTATGATGTAACCATCACTGTAACCATCACTTACATGTAAGTATGACACTGTACGTGTGTGAAAGTGACATCACAAAGTTCTCAGATGAACACAGTGACAGGCATTAATGGTAAAATGCTCTCTTTTTACTGTTGCTCTGTGTGTTTGGAGCACAACACACAGCCTCAGTGTACCAGCTGAACAGGGGAGATTGGGGAAATGGCACCCCCTCCTGGACAGACTGTAGTCCTGTTACAGACTCACTCTGAGATCACATATGCTGTGGAACATCACTGACATTAACAGAGAGTAACAGGAGGTAAACTGCAGGTTATGTTTTGTTGATAAGTTGATCTGGGCACAGTAATGGGGAAAGGAATAGTCCTGTTGATGGCGTGGATTGTCCTCAGATGAGCCGCACATAGGAGCATGTGTTTCCGCTGATGCTGTACGCATTCTCTGGGTATCTGTCTCCACACTATGAGCAGAAGAGGGTGAGGCCCTTAGCATGCATTAAACAAACAGCCCAATGGATGCTGGGGGAAATGACCTCTGTGACCTCTACGCTCCCATTATCAGAGCCTGAATGGCCCATACTGCCTTACAGGAGCAGGGATGAATGAAAGAGCGTGAATGAGAGAGAAGGTATGGACAGAGCGTGAATGAGAGAGAAGGTATGGACAGAGCGTGAATGAAAGAGTGGGGCGTGTCGTTATAAACTCAGAGCCCTGGATCCTGGCATTAGTGTACCTCTGTCACGGGTGAAAAGTGCTGACACTAATGGGCCACCGGGCAGATTTATGGGTAGAAACCAGAATAAAATCAGCCAGGCCTGCAGCACACTTACATAAAACACAAACATACGCAGTACTGGTATCAGCCTGCTAGATGGCACTGTTGCATTACCAAGGGCTCTGATGAAAATCATTGCCTTCATGTCAAGTCAAGGTGCTTTTTTTCCCTGCAACTTCTGCTCCGGAATTAATAAGAATGAGATTAAATTGCTCATGTGTTGTTCTCATAAACTATTCAAAGACCTCAAATATTTTATTTATTAACCCTCTTGTCTCCAAATTTCCAAATGTCGTCATTTCACAAGCTGTTTCCTTGATGTGTTTTATACCCCGAGGTTTAAGGTCTGATGCAGACATTAAATACGCCGTATGCTTTCATCAAACTGGAGTGATTAATGTACAGTATCAAAATGAATCCAAACAAGTGCTATCGAGTGAAACTATAAATTTACATCTGGTAAATAATAAAATAGCCTTTCAGCCTACGGTTTCCTCACAGCAATAATCTTTTCTCCAAAGGCTCAATAATTTTGCTTTATAAGGAATAAATACAGAATTGCAAGTTATTTTTCAAAGAATGATAACAGCTACTCATGTACTTGACATTACAAAAGCATAATACCATTTCAGAAGCGTAATGCAGGAGAAATCAGACAGACGGTGGACCCTGGGCTGGCTGGACCCTGTGATATGCTGACGAGTGAGCTTGTGTGGAGATACTTACTCATGTATGTGTGCAGCCCCAGTAAACAGTGCAGCAAATGGGGCACCGTGTTCTCTGCTGTGATCTGCTGTGCCGTGAGATCCTGAGAGCCAGCCCTGCCGTTTGTAGCCTCTCATCGTCTGCTTTTCAAACGCGCCTTTTCTTTGAGTCCCAAAGCTGCGCGTTTCCATTAAGATCCATGTGATGTGTTGGTTACCTGTGATGTGTCGGGTATCTGTGCTGTGTCGGGTATCGGTGCTTCACCGCTCTGTGACCCCCTGTGGGGGGTGCAGTGGACATGGACAGTGTCCTCATCTATCAGGGCCTCCTGTGTGTCTCTGTGTACCAAAGCCACGCGCTGCGTTAGCGGGAGCGGCGCATTGAAACCCTCCTCAACGCTTGTCAGTAAATCAATAGCAGGAGCAAAACGCAACACAAGGCGTGTGTTGCAGGAAATGTCATTTGGAAGCACTTTGCCAGCCCCCGAACATACTTCAGGCCATGGCTTTTTAAGCAGCTGAGCTGTGGAGCTGCTTGTTATTCTGCAGAGGTTTGTCTGGCTCGCCTATAAGAAGATCACACACAGCAGCAAAGTCAAAATAATACTCTGGAGTTCAAAGGCATGGCAGAAAACTCTTGATGCTGAAAAACTCAAGGGGGAAAACGAGCCAAAATCCCTATTAGTTTTGAATATGATCTATAATAAAGCAATTTATCTCAGACGATTCAATTCAAGATTAATAATGAATGAATTTTTTAAGGGGCTCTTTGTAATTCCTACAGGATTTCTGCCTCGCTCTTGGAGAGATGTCGACACGACGGCCACTCTTGGGAAGAGGCACTGCTGTCCCCAACGTTCCGCTTTTCGGCTGTGTGCTTCTGACTGGGGCTGGGTGGACCCCGAGCTTTACGGATGGCTTTGTACCCCCTCCCCTCCAGACTGGTAGGTGTCAGGGATTTTTTAAATCAAAATATCATTAAATATATTGCACTGGTCAGATCCTGGAGGGACACATTGAGCTGTGGAGGCGTGGAGTGGGGTGGTCAGGAGACACTGGTTTCTGTGCTAACTCCTCCAGCGTGTGGGGTTCATTCCAAATCCTCTCCTACACGTCCCCTTCTCCTTCAGTCAGCAGGGAGTGGCACTCAGCATGAAGTATGAAGCTGAGGGCCATTCATGGCACAGCAATTATCAAGCAGGGCTTATTAAAGCAGACTGAAGGCACTCAAAACGCACTTGATCAGAGCGAAAGGACCAGCTGCACCTGCAGCCATGGCACCCCGATCCCCTCCAATCACAGCCTGCCTATACTGATCATGTGACCAATCACAGCCTGCCTGTGCTGAGTATATGGCCAATCACTGCCTGCCTAGGCTGAGCTTGTGGATCTGCTCGGTGGGAGAGCCTCCTGGGAAAGCACCGTCTCTGCTTTCATATTCACACTCACATTTTGTGAACAGAGCGCAACACTCAGCACTGCCAGGCTCCAGTCGTGATGGAGAATGAGGTTTCAGTGAATCAAACACAGGAGGAACTCATTGGGTATTCACTTAAAACCATCTTTGTCAGTGGTGTAGTCAAGGGAATACACTTGTATATGTATACCCAACTAAACCTCAGGGGATGTACAGTATGCCCTTTAGCCGTATTACCATTAATACATATGGGCTTTGGAGTTACAGTATGCCCACCTCCTTAGACAGTATGCCCACCTATTAGTCTTATTACCATTAATACATATGGGCTCTGGAGTTACAGTATGCCCACCTCCTCAGACAGTATGCCCACCTATTAGTCTTATTACCATTAATACATATGGGCTCTGGAGTTACAGTATGCCCACCTCCTCAGACAGTATGCCCACCTATTAGTCTTATTACCATTAATACATATGGGCTCTGGAGTTACAGTATGCCCACCTCCTCAGTGATCTCTTTGGCACTGTTCTTCAGTCATTGATGCTAATGCTTTAATGTTTTGGCGTATTGAAATTCATAAGGAGTTGTATTTGTAACTCTTAGAGATTGGTATGGAGAGCGTGATTTCTCCACAGTGCCAGTTTTACAGGAGGAGAGTGTCTTTTACAGCTTGGGAATGAATAACATTTTTTCTGGAAATGACAAACCCGAAAATGGTTTTGTGTCAAGTATATTTTATTAATTCTTGTCATAACTTGTTTTTTGATGTTTTAAAGCTCAACTTCCTCTTAAAGCAGAATTTCTTTCTGCAGCCTCGTTTTCATTTTTCAATTTAGAAGTGGTATTTATGAAGCTATTTCCAGCTCACGGTTAAACACTTTTATTTCTTCTGTCGATTATTCGTTTGGCAGATGCATTCACCTGTGGCATTGGAGATGAAGTACATCTAACGCCGTTTCTCTCCATTTGGTACAATTATTCAGTACAGTCTCAAAGGTGATACATTAATTGTATAAATGTATGGGTGTAATATAAATTATGGAATGTTTCTAGTGTCAACACTGGCTGAGAAAAAAGTTGTTTGCATTTTTCATATTCTTTTGTTTATGTAACAGTTACTGGAAGGAAATTTGGATCACTGATTTCACTGGTCTTCATATAGCTGCAGCCGGAGGAGGAGTAGATGTAGGCCTCATGGTGGCCCTGCAGTTAGCTGTCAGCCACTGCACTGTCTGCGCAGATCATCATAGTGGCCCTGCAGTTAGCTGTCAGCCAGTGCACTGTCTGCGCAAATCATCATGGTGGCCCTGCAGTTAGCTGTCAGCCACTGCACTGTCTGCGCAGATCACCGCAACAGCACACATTGAATGGCTCAAATAAGTGTTTTTTCTGGTAGCACATGGTAACTCCTCCTATTTTTGTGTCATGATACCTTGTTCTCCAATCAATCATGGAGACGGTCTGAGAAACTGGGGGGTCACTCACTAATTGGCTGGCATGGTCTATGATGGGCTGTCTGATCCAGCTTCTCCTCATATAGTGTTCTGGTGTACAGCCGCTAGGTGGGTTCATTAGAGATGTCATTCTGGGCCGTGCTGCCCTACATGGGATCTGAGACTGGTGATGCCTCCTGCACAGCTAAATACTCTTCTGTCAAAATTGTGTCTCAAACTCAGACTTTCATGAGCTCCTGTAGAACATGGATTGACACAGCAAGCAGAACTATGTGCTCACTCACTGACCTGTATTATGTGTGGATTGGCTAATGTGCTGGAGGTTGTATCACTGACCTGTATTATGTGTGGATTGGCTAATGTGCTGGAGGTTGTATCACTGACCTGTATTATGTGTGGATTGGCTAATGTGCTGGAGGTTGTATCACTGACCTGTATTATGTGTGGATTGGCTAATGTGCTGGAGGTTGTATCACTGACCTGTATTATGTGTGGATTGGCTAATGTGCTGGAGGTTGTATCACTAACCTGTATTATGTGTGGATTGGCTAATGTGCTGGAGGTTGTATCACAGACCTGTATTATGTGTGGATTGGCTAATGTGCTGGAGGTTGTATCACTGACCTGTATTATGTGTGGATTGGCTAATGTGCTGGAGGTTGTATCACTGACCTGTATTATGTGTGGATTGGCTAATGTGCTGGAGGTTGTAGTAAATCAGCTGAATCAACAGTATAGAGATCTTTGCTGTAATTACCAAAGGATGGCAAGGGTAAGCATTAGTGTTCTTAACATTTTAACAAGCTGTCGAGCATTAAAGATTACACACACTAAATTTCGCCTTACACTCCATGGGCATGGTGAGATTCCATGCCAGAATAACCAAGCTGAAAACGTTCTCATGTATTTCTTTACTCTGATACTGAATGCTTTATTGAAGTGGACAGTATGCATTCACTGAAGATGTAGTGCACATCCCCTGAGGAGAACACAAAGCAGTACAAACTCAATGATGTGATGAACATTTACAGCTATGGACAGGGAAGAGTGCAGTCACTTTGGGCCTGAGCTGGGGGTTTTGCTGAGGTAAGATCATTTCATCTGAAATAAAGAACAAAACCCAGTTCTCATGTCATATATCTCACAATTGATTTTAAATAATTCTGCAAAGGATTTTAATGCAGCAGCTTGAATAAGTGCCTTTCACTGAGTGCCAGGCTGGGCAGAGCATGCTGGGGAGAAAGCAAACAAGCCCAGGCAGACTGCCTTGACCTCCACCAGCTTATCACTTCTGAGGGGCTGAGTGGAGTATCATTGATTTGAAATCAGTTGTGCTGTCCTTGGTCTGGCAATAGGAAAGGCTAGAGGCAAAAGTTCAAAAGCTCTGGCTTTAAACCATATATATATATATATATATATATATATATATATATATATATATATATATATATATATATATATATATATATATATATATGTGTGTGTTCTGTCTGTCCTGTTCCCTGGTTGGTTTGTTTGACTAAAAGCTTGCAGTTTATAAGAAAGAAAAGCCTGGACAGGAACAAAGCAAGGAGAGAAATAAGTGGGACTTAATTTTTCCAAACCAGACAGAGAAATTACACACTGCAAAAAAGTGTACTAAGCAAACAAACATCAACACTAAGCTCAGATAATGAATCTGGAACAAAAGACCTCCACAGGGAAAACTAAAAAATGTTTTCAGCACTAGCATTCATTTTTTCTGCTTTTATGTAATGTGTAGATCAGTGTGTGGATCAGCTGCTCTTCAATGCTGGAGAGAAAGAGACCATAGCGCTGCCAATGGGAAATAATGCACAGCAATACAGAGACAGTAAAGGCTGGTCCTGTGTCCCTGCCAGCGTAGCGCTGCCAATGGGAAATAATGCACAGCAATACAGAGACAGTAAAGGCTGGTCCTGTGTCCCTGGGAAATAATGCACAGCAATACAGAGACAGTAAAGGCTGGTCCTGTGTCCAATGGGAAATAATGCACAGCAATACAGAGACAGTAAAGGCTGGTCCTGTGTCCCTGCCAGCGTAGCGCTGCCAATGGGAAATAATGCACAGCAATACAGAGACAGTAAAGGCTGGTCCTGTGTCCCTGCCAGCGTAGCGCTGCCAATGGGAAATAATGCACAGCAATACAGAGACAGTAAAGGCTGGTCCTGTGTCCCTGCCAGCATAGCGCTGCCAATGGGAAATAATGCACAGCAATACAGAGACAGTAAAGGCTGGTCCTGTGTCCCTGCCAGCACAGCGCTGCCAATGGGAAATAATGCACAGCAAAGGCTGGTCCTGTGTCCCTGCCAGCATAGCGCTGCCAATGGGAAATAATGCACAGCAAAGGCTGGTCCTGTGTCCCTGCCAGCATAGCGCTGCCAATGGGAAATAATGCACAGCAAAGGCTGGTCCTGTGTCCCTGCCAGCATAGCGCTGCCAATGGGAAATAATGCACAGCAAAGGCTGGTCCTGTGTCCCTGCCAGCATAGCGCTGCCAATGGGAAATAATGCACAGCCAATGCACACTTTACACACACTTTACTCACTCTATCCATCAATGATAAAGTTTCAGTTTCCAATCTAAGGCTATCATCTTTTTTATTGAGGAATTCATTGTCAAAAAAAAAAGATAGTTGAAGATGATGGAGATAGTAATACTGGAAAGATAATGTGAAACTACCTTATTCCATTTTGTTATAGCACCCCTACCTATCAGTACATGAACACAGCAAACTTGTAAGAGGTATGAGTGTAAGTTTGATGGAAAAGTCTACTCCAACCCACCTTTTAAGATAGTCTCACTGAGACTTTCATTGCTCCAGCCATCTTTGTACACACACACACACACACACACACACACACACACACACACACACACACACACACACACACACACACACACACACACACACACACACACAGGGGCTCACTCAAATATGCGCTTACACCAGTGACGCAGTGTCGTGCCGACAGCTCATCTTCCCGTATCTCAACGTTGTCATCCAGCCTTGCCCTCATGCATCTTGTGATCTCAGTCCCAATTAAAACAAACTCATCAAATCACACCATGGCTGTAATTAAGGGTGATTGCCGGAGTCATCGTCTCTGACTACTGCCCCTCCATAGTCTGGGAGAGAGGGCCACTGGAGCTGTGTGCATGCCTGGCTTACAGCACAGAGATTAAGGGCACAACAAAGTGCTATAAAACATGTATTTTTTAAATGACATGCACATCAAAACACCATGGCAGTGACCCAGACTGTACAGCAATAAAGACTAAATCAGTAGGCCTTGAAGAAGTCATTCTCAGAAGTTCCAAGTCACGTTGGACATGTTCTCTAATGTGAAGTTGTTTGTATTCTGTTGACACCCCAAAAAAGTTTATTCTGTTCTTCCTACAGAGAAGGACAAACTCTGTTATTACACAGAGAAACATTTAAAAGACACTGGGTATTATTGTGTAAACAGAATTAGTGAAGACTCAGCACAAAGACTGACTGAGCTCTGTGCTTGTGCAGTTACATCACATGTCAGGGGCAAATTACAGAAACTTTTCCAAAGCATGATGCAATGAGCATGCAATTAAGTGCCACATGCCGTCAGATGAGGATCAGCGGCTCAGACTGACAGGAAAACACTGTGTGAAACACGTTAGCAAAAGACACCGCTAAACATCGGCACACACATCAACAAAGACTTTCAAAAGAAAGGCAGAAATAATTCTCTCCAGTTTTACTCCTGCTGAATGAAGTTCACTTGCTTTCTGTAGCTCTAAATGGGTAAAAAAAAATGCAAAAGATGTCAAGAGGAATTTCTGAGTGTGCAGAAAGCATTATTACAGATACGAGTTTGACTATAAAAATACATAGAATGTCACAAAGATCTACAAAGAAAAATGGTAAGAGATGTCTCATTTTCCCTGAAAATGTTGAAGGAAACTATCAAAATTCCTGTCAGTGGAGACAGTATCCTTTATCGACAGCACAAGAAGGGATATTTTATGTCAATGCTTAGAGAACAACCAAGTACCACTAACAGAGTGGACAGAGAGGAGTTGGAAGTACATGACTGGAAAACCTCACACTGTAAAAGTCCTTATTATTTTTGACATGGATTGATGACATAAGTCAACACTTTTTCTTAGGGGAATGATGAAAACATAAAACCGTTGAGGGTAAACTATCCTATTTTCACATGACTGGCCCTGAAGGAGAATCATATTTGAATCATTTGCGCAATATGCAGACGTTCTGCGCATTCTGTGCATGTTATTGCATTAAGGTTGGTTAAAAAGTTCATTGTAAATATGGTGTGAGTTATTGGTCTGATTTAAGTGGCTATTAAGCCAAATGTGCCATTGTGACAGGACTCTATACTATAGAAAAGGCTCTGTATGGGAGCTTGGAATCGGGGACATCATTTTTTGGTTCAGTGACAAACCATTCAGAACAATTAAATTACAGAACCATCAACATTTCTACAGCACCAAATGGATGGTTCTGTGTAGTACCAAAACGTTTCCCCTATGATCATGAGAACAGATTTTTTTTCCCTTTGGGTGTAGTGGTGGAATATACCTACAGAAACATGTGTGTCTGGAACAGCTTAGCCAGTCAAAGCTAATTCAACATTTCTGGGAAATTTTAAAAGTCTCTCATGAGCTAGAGCTAAGCAGACTCAGTGCCTTTGGTTGTCAGTGTCGACCTAATTATATACTTTATTTTCTAGCTCAACAAAACACAATTCAGAAATGCAGGAATGATAAGAGGGCATTTTCAATCTACAAACAAAAAGGCACTGAAGCTTTTAAACTTTATACTTAAACTAATTAAACTTTATAACAATGTCATTTTATCTTCTGTCATCCAGCTTTGCATCCATCCTCTCAGCAAAACTACCTTTGGAAGGCACATTCTTTGGAAAAAAAAAACAAATAAATGAGAGCTATTATTCTCAATCATTTATTTAGCAGTCTCAACTTGTGGAACAAAAGTGGATGTTCAACTGAATTCATTTGTATTCATTTCAGATTTTTTTAAAGTCTTTTATTTAAAAACTTTGTATTGGCAAACACATTTTAAAAAAGTATGTATAGTTTACAATACAAACATGAATATAGCCATAAATATTATCTGCAAAATCAGACTGCATATGTTTTATTGATACTAATGTGATACAGTATTTGAGCACACAAGGGCAGGAAAGACAGGACTTCCAGAGAGAATGAATGGCACAGATGTGGAGGTTGCAGTGTGATTTATCCTGTTTGTTTAAATTGTGCCATAAATACCGGCTCAAAGCACCGCAGTAATCCCGCAGGCCTCACCGAAGCCTCCTCTGTTTATGGGCTCTTAAATTTATTCAAATGTATTCAGCCTCAGAAGGAGGCGAAGCCACACTTTTTCGGTTGTCACTCAGTGGCTGTCTGCAGTTTGCTGGCTCTTAACTCTTTTGTTGGAGACATATTGTTAAACAAAACGTTTTCTGTCACGTACTGTACATTGTATTTTACCTGGTTATAGTGCTTTGGTAGAAGTGAACAGCATGAAATGGAAATGAGGTCTGAAGCACAGTTACACACATGCACATTTAAAAGGATTTCAGTTTCCACACTGCAGCTTCTTTGCTGAATTATGGAATAACAGCATATTTTGTAAACACCCACGCCTTATGTATGTGTCTCTCATTAATTTGTTTTCATTGGAAATGAACCGTTCCTGTCTCCTGCTAATTAAAAAAATGGTTTTCTTTATGATAGGTGTCAGTATGTTTGAGGTTGCTGGTGAATGGTTGGGTAGTTATTGGGTTGTTCAGCTCTGGTAATGGTTGATTGCTGTCGTATTGTGATTTTTTTTCACATAAATTGGGGGGGTAAATGTGAGGCCACTTCTTCTCTGGTGAGTGGGAGATGACTGTGGGACTGAAACCAGGGTTCAAAGCAGGTGAGAAGGAGACTTTGCAGGGCTTAATTAAAAAGTCTTTTTTTTTGCTGCCAGTGTTTTTTCCTCTTCCTGTCCATTTGCTGTGTGTTTTTGTGTTTTGGTGTGTGGACTGAATCTCTCAGCTCAGTGTCTCTGCAGTTAAACTTTCATTTCCTCAGCCAGGCACCCACCCTCTGCATCCACCTGCAGCAGGGGCCAAGCAATCACAGCCCTCAGCCCAGCTCAGCTCTGCGCCTGCACTCAGCTCTGCGCCTGCGCTCAGCTCTGCGCCTGCGCTCAGCTCTGCGCCTGCACTCAGCTCTGCGCCTGCACCAGCCCCAATTCACATGCAGCTTCAGCAATATTATTTACAAGCTCAAAATGTTTTCCTCCACTATTAGCTGGGCCAGACCTGTTTACGGTTGAGGAAATGATCTACTGGCAGTCCCGCTCCAGTTTGTTGCAGGGTGGCAGTATTTTAGGAGGGTTTTTTTTGCTCTATCTCTGTTTATTTCAGTCTGCGTACAGGGAGAGTGTCTCTGGATGTGCTGACAGCAGAGTTTATGCAAGTTGTGTCTGGCTAATTTTGCTGCCTTTATTCAAAGGGAACTTAAATTATTGGCTTGTGTGCATTTCTAATAAATAATAGAACATAAAGGAAAATTGATTCATTTTCAAAAACGTCTGCATTTTGTTTAATGGCAGTCACAACATTTGTTATTGATTACTCACCATTCAGTGAAAGATTTACTCTGTATCTGCAATGGAGGCCATTTATTTTGGTGAAAATCTTCAGTTCTTGCAGGAAGCGTGAGCTGATCCCAGCTCAGATAAGCTGATTTTATCACATCCCTTTTCTGAGAGATTTACAGGCCAGCTTGAGTCACCCTGATGTTTTATTTTTAGCAGTATTTTCCATCCAGTGGTGTAGAGATGGTGTTGCAGAATGATCCAGCTCCTAAAACCGATGTCCGTCAATATGAAAATATTAATAACTGAACATAAAAGTACATCACCTGCCTCCCTCCCAAAATGATTTCCAATGCACCATAAAGTCATGTTCTTGTATATATTACACATGTATCATTTCTACCCTGTCTGTAGTTGATTATTAGATTCCACCTCTGTAAGCCCGCACATTTTATAGTTTCAGATTTACTGTTTTGCCTCGGTCTGCCATCTGTGACTCAGAGGAAGAGAGCAGATGTCACTCTGAACTTTCAAACTGATTTTGGTTTATTTTTCTATTGCATTGTGTTGCTTCACCATTGGACTTATCAGTGAGCCTGAGTGTGTATGATAGTTGGGTTACCAGTTAAGATACACAAGATAGATGCATTCACAAACACACATGTATGCGCGCCATCAGGATGCCCAGGGGTGATGATGCAGCCCCAGTCAGGCCTCATAAAGCCGGCACAGGCCTGAGGGCAGCACTGATGCAGCCCCAGGCATCATAAAGCTGGCACAGGCCTGAGGGCAGCAGTGATGCAGCCCCAGTCAGGCATCATAAAGCCGGCACAGGCCTGAGGGCAGCACTGATGCAGCCCCAGGCATCATAAAGCTGGCACAGGCCTGAGGGCAGCAGTGATGCAGCCCCAGGCATCATAAAGCTGGCACAGGCCTGAGGGCAGCAGTGATGCAGCCCCAGTCAGGCATCATAAAGCTGGCACAGGCCTGAGGGCAGCAGTGATGCAGCCCCAGTCAGGCATCATAAAGCTGGCACAGGCCTGAGGGCAGCAGTGATGCAGCCCCAGTCAGGCATCATAAAGCCGGCACAGGCCTGAGGGCAGCACTGATGCAGCCCCAGTCAGGCATCATAAAGCTGGCACGGGCCTGAGGGCAGCAGTGATGCAGCCCCAGTCAGGCATCATAAAGCACAGGCCTGAGGGCAGCAGTGATGCAGCCCCAGGCATCATAAAGCCTGAGGGCAGCAGTGATGCAGCCCCAGTCCTGAGGCATCATATCATAAAGCTGGCACAGGCCTGAGGCCAGCCCCAGTCATTCATCATAAAGCTGGCACAGGCCTGAGGGCAGCAGTGATGCAGCCCCAGTCAGGCATCATAAAGCTGGCACAGGCCTGAGGGCAGCAGTGATGCAGCCCCAGTCAGGCATCATAAAGCTGGCACAGGCCTGAGGGCAGCAGTGATGCAGCCCCAGTCAGGCATCATAAAGCTGGCACGGGCCTGAGGGCAGCAGTGATGCAGCCCCAGGCATCATAAAGCTGGCACAGGCCTGAGGGCAGCAGTGATGCAGCATCATAAAGCTGGCACAGGCCTGAGGGCAGCAGTGCAGCCCCAGGCATCATAAAGCTGACAGCACGGGCCTGAGGGCAGCAGTGATGCAGCCCCAGGCATCATAAAGCTGGCAGCAGTGATGCAGCCCCAGTCAGGCATCATAAAGCTGGCACAGGCCTGAGGGCAGCAGTGATGCAGCCCCAGTCAGGCATCATAAAGCTGGCACAGGCCTGAGGGCAGCAGTGATGCAGCCCCAGGCATCATAAAGCTGGCACGGGCCCTAATTACAGATGACCTTCCTCCAACAGGCAAACGCATCAAGGTAACATCCGTACGGACTTGTGTCTGTGGCGTGTGGCGATCGCAGAGTGAGTGATTGGACGCATTTGGACCGGGTGGGCGGAGGTGTGTACTGCTGGCCACCGCTGGCGGGAGACAAGCGCAGGGCGAGGATTGTCTCCCTGATTAATGACGTGCCGTATTTCTCACTGATTCTGTAGCATCACTCTGAGCTGAAGGCACTCGTTAGGGGGCAGCGTCATTTATCATGCCCTGGGCATTCCACCTGACTACCGCGCCACATTAATTACCACCCTGCAGCCCTCACACACACCACCCTGCAGCCCTCACACACACCAGCCTGCAGCCCTCACACACACCACCCTGCAGCCCTCACACACACCAGCCTGCAGCCCTCACACACACCACCCTGCAGCCCTCACACACACCAGCCCTTTGGATGTGACATGCCATCTGACTGAGCCAAACAGCCCAGCCTGCTTCCTGGAGCGTTAGCGGTGCGGAATGGGGGTGGAGCATCATTACGGAGCAAATGGGTGAACATGGAGATGGGTTAAGGCGCATATGATCGCTGAGTAGATGACACGCTGAATATCACTCACCTTACAGGTAAATGACATGAGACTGTGCCAGGCCATTGACTTCCTGAACTATGGAATACTGCTTTGCGTGGGAATTGAGGTGTGAATCGCCTGTTATAGGTTCTGACCTCAATGAAGAACATCAACAATTGTGTTTTATGGGCTAGGAGCCATCTGCCCTTACATCCAATTTAACGCTTTTACATTTTTCTTGGTGATAGATTATAGCAATTACACGTAGACTGCAATTACGAAATCGATTCCTTAAATAATATTGACGAAATCATTAGCTGCTGTTTAGAAATGCATGAAGTTTCCTCACAAAAGTGTGTGATGATCCCGCTGGAGAAAGCGAGTTTTGTTGTAAACTCACCTTCACCTGACCTGTGACCTGCTCTCATTCTCTTCTGTGGAGGAATGCTCCACGTCGGCCTGTCAGAGCCAGTCTTCCCCTCCTCTCGCATCCATCCATTATTCATTATTCCCATGTCTTCATTATCATGAAAAAGGTATGCACTTACTACAGCTGTTTGTTTTGCACAGCTCCACACATCATTTTGAAGTTAATGGATTTGATGGACAAAAGCGTGTGCTAAATGACTAAATGTAAAGTGTTGTGACTAAAAAAGCAGAAAGATTAATGACTACCTGCATCTACGTCATCGCCCTGTCTAGGAAGAGTGGCAGTACTATGTGAACATGTTCCCCATTGCAGCAGAGGGCGAAACTACTCATAATTCCTGAGCAGGCCCCTGTCTTGCTGGTAGGTCTTGAAGCCTGCGATCGGGTTGTTGTGATGAGACACCTGCATAGCCTCATCACATGACCCCCTGGTGAGAATCGTGTCTCATATTTGCCCAATCCAGCCCATCCACACTTTTTTGGATATAAAATCTATATTCTCATTGGCCATAGCACGTTAGCAGTCTGGTAGTCGGGCTCTGTAGTATCAATCTAGCAGTCAGGCTGTGCAATATCAAGAATTATGACCAGACAAATCATCATGTTTTGATCATACAAAAAACTTTAACAGTAAGTAAGGTCTTTTTGATTTTTAAATTCCAATATATGTTCATGTCTGAACTTGTCTAATCAATAAAATATATAGCAATTTGTTGGATTTCAACAAAGTCATCGGGTTTGCCCTCTGTCTAATTAACTACCACAGCCAGCTTCTCTTGAGTTAGAGAGTGGCTAAATCAGACATGTGATGCATTTTAACTGAACCGCAGGCAAAATAAACTAGCCTGATGAAAAGCTCTGGTCAAAACATCAAACTTCAGGGTTGGAAACAGGACTGATTGTGAGAAAGCGTACTGACAGCTGAGCATGGCAGTGAAGAGCCGGCCTGTCCACAGTCATTAAGCACTTTCCCACATGCACTCCGGTCTTCAATCAGCTGCTCCCTGTGTCAGTAAAGGAATATTCAGCCACTCACATTTGTCTCACAGCACATTAGATAATACATATTTTTTATCAGGGTCTTAGAGACTCATTAATTTCTCCTGTCATTTGACACATTGTTTCATTTGAAACTCATTTGTTATTGTTATGGCTCAAATTGATTTTGTTGAAATTAATTAAATTGTAACAATAACACTTGTTAAAGTGAGAGCTGCAGAATGGCAGGTAAGATTTATTCCATCACCGTCAGAGAGGATGAAACACAGTGTTGCTGGTGTGGATCAGGGCCCCCTAATGTGGATGGGATGCCCTCTCAGGCCTCAGGGCCCCCTAATGTGAATGGGATGCCCTCTCAGGCCTCAGGGCCCCCTAATGTGGATGGGATGCCCTCTCAGGCCTCAGGGCCCCCTAATGTGGATGGGATGCCCTCTCAGGCCTCAGGGCCCCCTAATGTGGATGGGATGTTTCATTTGAAACTCATTTGTTATTGTTATGGCTCAAATTGATTTTGTTGAAATTAATTAAATTGTAACAATAACACTTGTTAAAGTGAGAGCTGCAGAATGGCAGGTAAGATTTATTCCATCACCGTCAGAGAGGATGAAACACAGTGTTGCTGGTGTGGATCAGGGCCCCCTAATGTGGATGGGATGCCCTCTCAGGCCTCAGGGCCCCCTAATGTGAATGGGATGCCCTCTCAGGCCTCAGGGCCCCTAATGTGGATGGGATGCCCTCTCAGGCCTCAGGGCCCCCTAATGTGGATGGGATGCCCTCTCAGGCCTCAGGGCCCCCTAATGTGGATGGGATGCCCTCTCAGGCCTCAGGGCCCCCTAATGTGGATGGGATTCCCTCTCAGGCCTCAGGGCCCCCTAATGTGGATGGGATGCCCTCTCAGGCCTCAGGGCCCCCTAATGTGGATGGGATGCCCTCTCAGGCCTCAGCTAACTCATGCTCAGAGGCAAGAAGGTGGGGGTTAGTCAGATGTAATCATATCTTAATAA
>CM040764.1:24996327-25053827 GCA_022829145.1 Albula goreensis | reverse complement strand
ACCAGGCCCTGGGACCCAGCGGAGCACATTTACCAGGCCCTGGGACCCAGCGGAGCACATTTATCAGGCCCTGGGACCCAGCGGAGCACATTTACCAGGCCCTGGGACCCAGCGGAGCACATTTACCAGGCCCTGGGACCCAGCGGAGCACATTTACCAGGCCCTGGGACCCAGCGGAGCACATTTACCAGGCCCTGGGACCCACCGGAGCACATTTATCAGGCCCTGGGACCCACCGGAGCACATTTACCAGGCCCTGGGACCCAGCGGAGCACATTTATCAGGCCCTGGGACCCAGCGGAGCACATTTACCAGGCCCTGGGACCCAGCGGAGCACATTTATCAGGCCCTGGGACCCAGCGGAGCACCCAGTGGTCAGTGCTTCAGCCCTGGGACCCAGTGGAGCACATTTATCAGGCCCTGGGACCCAGCGGAGCACATTTACCAGGCCCTGGGACCCAGCGGAGCACCCAGTGGTCAGTGCTTCAGCACTGGTTCACATTTTTACACATGTGACCGCACTGCAAACCACCTCCAGCCTCCAAGGCCATCTAAAGACATGCGAATGAACAGAGCCAGTTTACTTCCTTTGCCTCTTGCCTCGTCTCGTTTGCTCATCGTCTCCCAGAAAACATGGACAGAAGGCGGACCCAGTGCAGCGGAAAATCTGCCCACTGGGAGCCTCTTCTGTCCCTGGAACCGGAGCCTGGTTTGGCCCCTCACCCTTGCAGGGCGGGCAGGGACAGGCAGAATGGACCCCTGAGCCATCCTTACTGCTCAAACACATGGAGGTGTCCATGGAGAGGCCTGCTCAGAGTTCACCCTGCAGAGGAGGGTGGATCACCTCTCTACTGTGCCAGTAACATCCTGTTCTCACGCTGCCTTTATCCACGAACATCTCTAATGAAGAATCCTATTTTTAAACCCTTTATGATGCAAACGCCTGATTATTTCCACTAATTTTGTGAAACGTCTTAACTGAGCTTGTTAAGTAGATTTTTAGTTGGTTTTTCCCACAGAACTAAAATAGCCAAGAGTGTGAAGTTTATTCTGGAGAATTGCTTACAGGATCCAGTCCTTTATAGTGCTCATGGTGAAGTTAGAAGGTTTGGTGGTGGGTTTTGTGTGGGTCTCAGTGCTGTCTTGGATCAGAGATGCAGTGTCATTCACCCTCGCTTTATAACACTCTGCTCTCTGAATGGGTCCAGCAGACCCATGCAGAATTATTACTATGACTGAACACCCTCAGGAAACAGACATAGTAAACATTTCAGCTGGAAAATGAGGACCATGTGATCTGTTTGGAGTGTGCCCATGAGGAAGTCTCCTGAGCGAGGTTTGGGCTGAGAGGCTGTGCTGGGAAGGCACATCGATTTTAAATGTGTAATGCATAACCAAAAACACTGTGAGGCTGGTGGGTTACAGAACATTGTTTCTGCCAGACCATTGTTTTGGAGTCTACTCTGATAGTTACATTGGAGATGAGAGTGAAGTGTGAAAATGACTTCAGTTGACCGGGAGGGGGTGCGATTATGATTATCCAGAAGCTCCTGCTGCTCCTGCAGAACAGGTAAACCCGTCTCACCTGTGGGTCTCAGGATCCGGAACACTCAACAAACAAATGCCAGGCACAAATCCGGCACACTTCCTCTTTATAAGGGTGCATTGCTCTCAATCAAACAGACAGGGAATATGCTATGCACTGTTTTAGAATGGGCATATAAAGGGCATTTATACAAAAGGACTTGTTTTTGCTCTGAAAAAGTGGAAAATACTGAAAGTCGATTTGCATAGTGCTCTATACTGCCCATGCTCTAGAGGGGGACATTCATTACTGTGACAGAGCAGCAAGGCTACAGGAGTCCAATTCAGACCCATTAGGAGATCAGGTCTGACAGTGTGCAGCGCTCTGCAGTCCCATCCATAGCAGGGCAGTAAAGACACTGTGCAGCGTTCTGCAGTCCCATCCATAGCAGGGCAGTAAAGACACTGTGCAGCGTTCTGCAGTCCCATCCATAGCAGGGCAGTAAAGACACTGTGCAGCGTTCTGCAGTCCCATCCATAGCAGGGCATTAAAGACACTGTGCAGCGCTCTGCAGTCCCATCCATAGCAGGGCATTAAAGACACTGTGCAGCGCTCTGCAGTCCCATCCATAGCAGGGCAGTAAAGACACTGTGCAGCGTTCTGCAGTCCCATCCATAGCAGGGCAGTAAAGACACTGTGCAGCGTTCTGCAGTCCCATCCATAGCAGGGCAGTAAAGACACTGTGCAGCGTTCTGCAGTCCCATCCATAGCAGGGCATTAAAGACACTGTGCAGCGTTCTGCAGTCCCATCCATAGCAGGGCAGTAAAGACACTGTGCAGCGTTCTGCAGTCCCATCCATAGCAGGGCAGTAAAGACACTGTGCAGCGTTCTGCAGTCCCATCCATAGCAGGGCAGTAAAGACACTGTGCAGCGTTCTGCAGTCCCATCCATAGCAGGGCAGTAAAGACACTGTGCAGCGCTCTGCAGTCCCATCCATAGCAGGGCATTAAAGACACTGTGCAGCACTCTGCAGTCCCATCCATAGCAGGGCAGTAAAGACACTGTGCAGCGCTCTGCAGTCCCATCCATAGCAGGGCAGTAAAGACACACTGCAGCGTTCTGCAGTCCCATCCATAGCAGGGCAGTAAAGACACTGTGCAGCGCTCTGCAGTCCCATCCATAGCAGGGCAGTAAAGACACTGTGCAGCGTTCTGCAGTCCCATCCATAGCAGGGCAGTAAAGACACTGTGCAGCGCTCTGCAGTCCCATCCATAGCTGGGCAGTAAAGACACTGTGCAGCGTTCTGCAGTCCCATCCATAACGGCAGTAAAGACACTGTGCAGCGTTCTGCAGTCCCATCCATAGCAGGGCAGTAAAGACACTGTGCAGCGTTCTGCAGTCCCATCCATAGCAGGGCAGTAAAGACACTGTGCAGCGCTCTGCAGTCCCATCCATAGCTGGGCAGTAAAGACACTGTGCAGCGTTCTGCAGTCCCATCCATAACGGCAGTAAAGACACTGTGCAGCGTTCTGCAGTCCCATCCATAGCAGGGCAGTAAAGACACTGTGCAGCGTTCTGCAGTCCCATCCATAGCAGGGCAGTAAAGACACTGTGCAGCGTTCTGCAGTCCCATCCATAGCAGGGCAGTAAAGACACTGTGCAGCGTTCTGCAGTCCCATCCATAGCAGGGCAGTAAAGACACTGTGCAGCGTTCTGCAGTCCCATCCATAGCAGGGCAGTAAAGACACTGTGCAGCGTTCTGCAGTCCCATCCATAGCAGGGCAGTAAAGACACTGTGCAGCGTTCTGCAGTCCCATCCATAGCAGGGCAGTAAAGACACTGTGCAGCGTTCTGCAGTCCCATCCATAGCAGGGCAGTAAAGACACTGTGCAGCGTTCTGCAGTCCCATCCATAGCAGGGCAGTAAAGACACTGTGCAGCGTTCTGCAGTCCCATCCATAGCAGGGCAGTAAAGACACTGTGCAGCGCTCTGCAGTCCCATCCATAGCAGGGCAGTAAAGACACTGTGCAGCGTTCTGCAGTCCCATCCATAGCAGGGCAGTAAAGACACTGTGCAGCGTTCTGCAGTCCCATCCATAGCAGGGCAGTAAAGACACTGTGCAGCGTTCTGCAGTCCCATCCATAGCAGGGCAGTAAAGACACTGTGCAGCGTTCTGCAGTCCCATCCATAGCAGGGCATTAAAGACACTGTGCAGCGTTCTGCAGTCCCATCCATAGCAGGGCATTAAAGACACTGTGCAGCGTTCTGCAGTCCCATCCATAGCAGGGCAGTAAAGACACTGTGCAGCGTTCTGCAGTCCCATCCATAGCAGGGCAGTAAAGACACTGTGCAGCGTTCTGCAGTCCCATCCATAGCAGGGCAGTAAAGACACTGTGCAGCGTTCTGCAGTCCCATCCATAGCAGGGCAGTAAAGACACTGTGCAGCGTTCTGCAGTCCCATCCATAGCAGGGCATTAAAGACACTGTGCAGCGTTCTGCAGTCCCATCCATAGCAGGGCATTAAAGACACTGTGCAGCGTTCTGCAGTCCCATCCATAGCAGGGCAGTAAAGACACTGTGCAGCGTTCTGCAGTCCCATCCATAGCAGGGCAGTAAAGACACTGCAGCGCTCTGCAGTCCCATCCATAGCAGGGCAGTAAAGACACACTGCAGCGTTCTGCAGTCCCATCCATAGCAGGGCAGTAAAGACACTGTGCAGCGTTCTGCAGTCCCATCCATAGCAGGGCAGTAAAGACACTGTGCAGCGCTCTGCAGTCCCATCCATAGCAGGGCAGTAAAGACACTGTGCAGCGTTCTGCAGTCCCATCCATAGCAGGGCATTAAAGACACTGTGCAGTGTTCTGCAGTCCCATCCATAGCAGGGCAGTAAAGACACTGTGCAGCGTTCTGCAGTCCCATCCATAGCAGGGCAGTAAAGACACTGTGCAGCGTTCTGCAGTCCCATCCATAGCAGGGCATTAAAGACACTGTGCAGCGTTCTGCAGTCCCATCCATAGCAGGGCAGTAAAGACACTGTGCAGCGTTCTGCAGTCCCATCCATAGCAGGGCAGTAAAGACACTGTGCAGCGTTCTGCAGTCCCATCCATAGCAGGGCATTAAAGACACTGTGCAGCGTTCTGCAGTCCCATCCATAGCAGGGCAGTAAAGACACTGTGCAGCGTTCTGCAGTCCCATCCATAGCAGGGCAGTAAAGACACACTGCAGCGTTCTGCAGTCCCATCCATAGCAGGGCAGTAAAGACACTGTGCAGCGCTCTGCAGTCCCATCCATAGCAGGGCAGTAAAGACACTGTGCAGCGTTCTGCAGTCCCATCCATAGCAGGGCAGTAAAGACACTGTGCAGTGTTCTGCAGTCCCATCCATAGCTGGGCAGTAAAGACACTGTGCAGCGTTCTGCAGTTCCATCCATAGCAGGGCATTAAAGACACTGTGCAGCGCTCTGCAGTCCCATCCATAGCAGGGCAGTAAAGACACTGTGCAGCGTTCTGCAGTCCCATCCATAGCAGGGCAGTAAAGACACTGTGCAGCGTTCTGCAGTCCCATCCATAGCTGGGCAGTAAAGACACCGTGTAGCGTTCTGCAGACACAGCGGAGAGCCAGCAGCAGCGCACAGCCATCAGGATGAGCGAGGTGATCGGCAGCATGATCAGTCACATCATCACCGTTAGACTAGATTAATCCATCACCGTATCGCAGGGCCCCAGGCCTGCACATGCAACAGCAGCCTGATGGGTAGCTTGGGCAGCCATTCGTCAGTGTGATTCCAGCTCCAAATGGATGCTGATTTGATAATGGCACCGAGGCCCCTGATTGATCACACGTTTGATTGGATGGAGTGACAGGCCAGCTCGCGGCCGGTGTATTTGTCAAGGACTCGACACCTTGCTGCGGTGGGGAGATTAGAGCCGCAATGGTGCTGATGAGGAGAGATAAGAGCCATAATGGCGCTGGTCTGTCTCCCTGCATGACTGGAGAGACATTTATAAGACTGCGAAACAAGGAGGGGGCAGAACTAAAGGTCCCTACCGAAGAGGCAGTGTTGTCATTCAAACTGTGTAATGCAGTCTAATGTGGCAGAAGAAAAAAAAAACAATGGTAGTAAAATATTTTGGTGAGAAATGTGCTAGCTTTAACTGCAGATAACTCAGATAACAGTGATTTATTCAGCAGTCAGTGTCTGTAGAGTGTAGCAGGAGTGCTCTCCACTCCCCTGCACGGTTAGGTGTGGATGTGGCAGTGTGCCAGTTAGTGCTGGTGGGCTGGCAGAAATACCCTATGCTGGTTACAAGATGCCCTACACTGGGTATAAGATGCCCTGCGCTGGGTAATAAGATGCCCTACGCTGGGTATAAGACGCCCTACGCTGGGTATAAGACGCCCTACGCTGGGTATAAGACGCCCTAGAGAACAGTAAGAAACTTCTTTTAGAGGGGTGAGGTTGGAGTGTAAGAAATTTCATTTAAAAACAACCTTAGCAAACTATCCATTAAGTATAGTGTGCTATTAGTCAAGTGTATTTTCTTTAAATCCTGGACAAGTGACACGCTGTAATTAAAGGCTAGCTTAAAAAAAAAACTTTCCACAAATTACCTCAAAACGACCCACAGCACTCCTAATAAGAAAGAGCAGCTTACTGTAATTCTCAGACATATCACAGCCCTTTCATTCAAAACATAGTAATTCCTCATAAAACTGACACATGCTGCCCAGAGACATTAAGAGCTCCAGAAAGCCAAGTCCAGCATGTTTGTGTTTCAGCTGGAAGCATAGCCGAATACAGTCTGACATTCAGTAATTCTTCTATTTGTATCAATCAACATTTGCAGAAATATTTACTTTGAATTGTTGTAAATCTAATTTTCCCTTCCGGTTATTTGTAGTGTAATGACAGTAGCATTATTTGAATTATTGTTGAGGTTTTTTAGAGTGAAATAGCTTTGCCACTGCCTCCAGCTAAGGCTGACTGCAGCACGCCTTCAGAGGAAAGTGTTTTTAAGATTTGTCAAATTAGCTTGTGGTGTGAATCCTAAGAGGCAGTGGTATATTTTTTAATACAGTAATTTTAAATTAGTTGTTGTGATAAGTTTGCTTTCAGCACAAGTCTGAATTTCTCATCTGTGCTGTGGTCCCAGAGCAATACTGTGTACACTGGCAAGTCTTAAATAAAATTTCATGCCACTTAGCAGTGTCTAAGAGAGAAGATTCCTACACACATTTTCAAAATGAAGATAAATCCAAAAATCTGCTTTAGCAATTGATGGGAAAGTGAAGTTTCACTGAGCTGCATATGGTATCAGTGACTCAGTGATTTTGACCAATGACAGAATTGGTTGTGGAAAGAAAAACAGTTTTGATTGGTTTAAGCAATTGAATGATTGGCAGCTGAGTGCAGCTCCACCCTAACAAGGTTCATGAAACCTAATTTCAAACATCATTGCTGGAAATGTCTCTGATATGGCATGTTCCACCTATGGCTGATATCTCAGCATGTGCTGTCTTTGAGTGGACACAGTTTAAGGTTTGCATTAGCAGAGGTTTGGGGAGATGGGTCACCATGGGAGATCATGGGAATGCTTTAAATCATGGGCCATCCCATTGGTGCTTTTTAGACAATCCCACTAAAGACCTTTCGCATCAGTGACCAATCACAGGGGGCGTGCTGGTTTGGGGAATGGCAGACATATTCACTTTATTTTGTGAGGATTAGATGTTCTCCTCACCCAGTCTGAAGTGCCAGATCTGACACTGAATGTTTTACTGCCGTTTATACCCACTCTGCCAGTGATGTGTAGCTTTTCTCCACCGACTGCGTTTAAAAAGCCTTTTTTTAGGCTTTCTTTAGGCCCAGAACAAGACGTGGAATGTTCTGTTTAACTACGCAGGATGTAGATGGGTGCCAGGAAATGATAGTAAAACAGGGTTTGTCAACACTTAATGGTTCTTCTGACATAAAGTGTACACAGCCTTTTAATCAGTCTTATTTGCATTTGCTCTGGGCTCATGGCCAAGATGAAAGTGATTACTGGAACTGCAGTTTCACCCCCCCCCCCTCCCTGTTATTGCTCTTTAATTACTCTGTTTGTTAGCTTCCCTGTGTTAGCATTTGCATGTGCCCATAACACTTCCTTTTGTCAATCTTTGATGGCAGATACAATGAAATGGAATAAAATTATACAGGCAGACACTTTACCAAAGACAAACCAGTTATGATTAAGACAAACACAGTGCCCTGCAGAAGTCCTGGGACAGTGAAAACAAAATCGCTATTTTTTCCAATGTGATTTTTAGAATGCCAAATGAATAGGAGGCAAATGTATACAACTTCACCTTTTATGTCTGGGTATTTGTATTCATATATATTTTCCCTCTTGAATATCGGTTCAATACTCAATAATGAGGGGAAAGGACAGTCTGTCTTTACTGTCTTCAATTGGAAAAAAGGTATGAGGATGCAAAATATAAAATAATGGCCAAACAAGGGTCAGTTTATACATTATATGTATGTGTGTGTGTGCGTGTGTATTTGTGTGTGTGTGTTTGTGTGTATGTATGTATTTATGTATTGGACCATGGTGCAGTCTCGCTCTGTATGCTAATATACACACACATTGTAAATTCTATTATGAAAATGATAATATGATAATGAACAATTGCAATATTAGCCTCGGCTCCTATTTTTTAAAAATGTTTTTTTTTACTTGGTTGCTGTGGGAGGAGGAGATACCGGGGACACATTTGCGTCTCTGGCTGTATGCGCGATTGATAGGACAGATACAGGAGCACTGCTGCTGGAGAGACCCAAGACGCTGTAATCGTGCGCTGCATAAATTGAATGGCTGCTGCGTGCGTAAAGTAGCCCCCGTGCGCGTAAAGTAGCGGGATTTATGGCTCAGCCGAGCACGCTCAGAGTAGTCCCGTCTGACTGCAGCATGCGCCGTCCCGGCATCGTGTCTGAAGCTCGGCCTGATTGGGTATGAACGCACGCTTAGGATAAATCAGCGCCCTACTTCCTGAGTGCTGACAGGATGAAACACGCCCCGGGTGGGCTGAGCGTCCATTTGGCTGCCACTTCCTCACGCAGTTCCCACGGCAGCGTTGCCTCAGAGGGACGGCTCTCTGCAACTGGAGAGACTTCATGCAGACCCTGGATATGACAGGAGACAATGCTAACTATGCTAATGCCCTCCAGAGCATCAGTTAACAGCTCTGCTGCTGTCTGTAAAATAACGCTTCACAAAGTAACGGGTTTCTCCATTTGTCCGTAATGAAAATATAAGCCTATGATGTGATGTCGAGTTAAATGTATATGTGCATATTGCTCTAGATGACGGTATATGAAAGTGTACAGAGTTTACCAACCTGAACTTCTGGGGATGCACAGTATACTCACCTATTAGCCTTATTACCATTAATACATATGGGCTTTGGAGTTACAGTATGCCCACCTATTAGCCTTATTACCATTAATACATATGGGCTTTGGAGTTACAGTATACTCACCTATTAGCCTTATTACCATTAATACATATGGGCTTTGGAGTTACAGTATGCCCACCTATTAGCCTTATTACCATTAATACATATGGGCTCTGGAGTTACAGTATGCCCACCTATTAGCCTTATTACCATTAATACATATGGGCTTTGGAGTTACAGTGTGCCCACCTCCTCAGACAGTATACTCTCCTATTAGCCTTATTACCATTAATACATATGGGCTCTGGAGTTACAGTATACTCACCTGTTAGCCTTATTACCATTAATACATATGGGCTCTGGAGTTACAGTATACTCACCTGTTAGCCTTATTACCATTAATACATATGGGCTCTGGAGTTACAGTATACTCACCTGTTAGCCTTATTACCATTAATACATATGGGCTCTGGAGTTACAGTATACCCACCTCCTCAGACCGTATACCCATCTATTAGCCTTATTACCATTAATACATATGGGCTCTGGAGTTACAGTATGCCCACCTATTAGCCTTATTACCATTAATACATATGGGCTTTGGAGTTACAGTATACTCACCTATTAGCCTTATTACCATTAATACATATGGGCTTTGGAGTTACAGTATGCCCACCTATTAGCCTTATTACCATTAATACATATGGGCTCTGGAGTTACAGTATGCCCACCTATTAGCCTTATTACCATTAATACATATGGGCTCTGGAGTTACAGTGTGCCCACCTCCTCAGACAGTATACTCTCCTATTAGCCTTATTACCATTAATACATATGGGCTCTGGAGTTACAGTATGCCCACCTATTAGCCTTATTACCATTAATACATATGGGCTCTGGAGTTACAGCATACCCACCTCCTCAGACAGTATACTCCCCTACTCCTTATTACCATTAATACATATGGGCCTTATTACCATTATTACCATTAATACATATGGGCTTTGGAGTTACAGTATGCCCACCTATTAGCCTTATTACCATTAATACATATGGGCTTTGGAGTTACAGTATGCCCACCTATTAGCCTTATTACCATTAATACATATGGGCTCTGGAGTTACAGTGTGCCCACCTCCTCAGACAGTATACTCTCCTATTAGCCTTATTACCATTAATACATATGGGCTCTGGAGTTACAGTATGCCCACCTATTAGCCTTATTACCATTAATACATATGGGCTCTGGAGTTACAGTATACTCACCTGTTAGCCTTATTACCATTAATACATATGGGCTCTGGAGTTACAGTATACTCACCTGTTAGCCTTATTATCATTAATACATATGGGCTCTGGAGTTACAGTATACCCACCTCCTCAGACCGTATACCCATCTATTAGCCTTATTACCATTAATACATATGGGCTCTGGAGTTACAGTATGCCCACCTATTAGCCTTATTACCATTAATACATATGGGCTTTGGAGTTACAGTATACCCACCTATTAGCCTTATTACCATTAATACATATGGGCTTTGGAGTTACAGTATACCCACCTATTAGCCTTATGACCATTAATACATATGGGCTCTGGAGTTACAGTATACCCACCTCCTCAGACCGTATACCCATCTATTAGCCTTATTACCATTAATACATATGGGCTCTGGAGTTACAGTATACCCACCTCCTCAGACCGTATACCCATCTATTAGCCTTATTACCATTAATACATATGGGCTCTGGAGTTACAGTGTGCCCACCTCCTCAGACAGTATACCCACCTATTAGCCTTATTACCATTAATACATATGGGCTTTTGCAATGTCCAGGCAGCGAGAGAGGAGATGTTTTGACCTTCTGTTCCTCTCTGTTGAACCTGATGCTGATAACATTAATTGCTTCCACTGGCAGTGGGTGTTTCTCTTTTTTTCCTAAAATCTCAGCTGTCAAACTGACGATTGTAAAGAAATTCTCTTTTGTCATAGATTTGATGTGCTGACCGATTCATTTTTCTTATCTCTAAACAGAAAGCATTTCAAACTCTGCTCTTTCCAGAACCTGATGGTTTTCTTTTCAAGAAGCTGTTGCCACCCTTACTGTGCCATAGCAACAGCTTCCAGTTTGTATTGGGTACCGCTGGAGTGAGTCTCTACAGTGAATCTCTACAGTGTGCAGTGTGCATTGAGGTGGGCGTGTCCACAGTGTGCATGGAGGTGGGCGTGTCCACAGTGTGCACTGAGGTGGGCGTGTCCACAGTGTGCACGGAGGTGGGCGTGTCCACAGTGTGCATTGAGGTGGGTGTGTCCTCAGTGTGCATGGTGGTGGGCATGTCCACAGTGTGCATGGAGGTGGGCGTGTCCACAGTGTGCATGGAAGTGGGCATGTCCACAGTGTGCATGGAGGTGGGCGTGTCCTCAGTGTGTGGTGTGCATGGAGCGGGTCATCTCTACAGTGAGCTCACTCTCACCTAACCATTACTCACCACTGCTGCCTAACATGTAATGTGACTGTCAGATATGGACAACTGCCTGAGAGAGAAAGTCCCTTTGAGAGGGAATTAACTCATCACAGGTTCCATAGTTGATGTTATTAATACACTATAAACTGTGTATATGTTATTACTGCACAAAAATATACCCTTATAACACCTATGGGCACTGAAGGGCACTGCCTTGCTGTCACATTATTTCCCATGATTACCTTCTCATAGCTTACCCTACTGCAATATCACAAGAAGGTCGATAAAATGCTAGCTAAATGTCAGAACGGAAGCAGTAAAACTGCTGGGCTGTCATCAGTCACAGACTGCGGGCTAATCCAGGCACGGCATGTCCCAGAAACACCCTCCAAGACACAGCCTGGCCCCCCCCACACTCTCATTTTGTTTTTTGATGAGCGCTGTACATCAGAAGCGTGATATGAACATGGCCGTTACATGGCAGCGTTTTTCAGTGATTCATTGTTGGGCTCGGGCTTCTGCAGAGCGCGGCAGAGGAAGCTGCGTTTTCACAGTGCTGGAGGTGCTGCGCTATTGCAGTGTTGACCTTGGAGAGGAATCTTTGACAACTCAATTAAAAGGCCTATTAACGACGGCACGGTGGAGGGTGGCGGCGCGGTCGCTGGGTATTCTGCCAGGGACGTGACAGCAGAGCGCAGGCTGGTACCACTCCCCTCTGCTGCACGTACAGTTACTGACACCACATACACACTGTCACTGCGCAGAGACAGACATCAACACACTCACACGCACATAAACATTCACACACACACTCGCACAAACACACACACATAAACTTTTTCTGTAAACTATGTATCCAGTGGTTTTAATTGGTTTTAGAAAAAAATTGTAACAAAGACCAGCATACCCTGTGACTCTCTCTGCTATGCATTTGCATGTTGTGCTTGCATTAAAATGTAATTTACAATAAAGGTTTGCTTAAGTTTTCGTGCATTACTTCACCTTATGTTTTGGGTTTGTTTTCCGTCCTTCTAAAGTGATCTTCATGGACTGGATGGCTATGATGACAATGAAATAGAGCAGTGCAAGTAAACATCCAGCAGGGGGCAGCACTGGTCAGTTCGTTTATGTCCTGAAGAAGGAGGCTGACAGTAGCTGAAGTCCATTTATGTTCCATGTTCTCTAGCCTAATGTATAGCTTTTCATCGTGAAAATAGTTTTAAAAATGTGTTCTGCCTCACTGCTGCCTTTCTGTAATAATATATATTCTACATAATATATATTCCGTGGAAATACACATACGTTTTAAAAACAATATGTTTTTCAACACACTAATAAAGATGTGTGCGGAAAGGTCGTACCTTAAATATATCCATCTGCTTTTGTACACTTAAAGGCCAAATGATTTGTGTAGTAGTAAATGCACATGTATGGAAATTGGAGGTGATTTGACTGATCCTGAAAACAGTTCAGATCGGTGATCTGCTCTTTACCACTGAGAGCAGCTCTCTGGGGCTGGGACAGCTCATACAGATCTGCCTCTGTGCTAAACCAAACTCATACCAGAGCACAGGCTCATAGACTGTGCTAAACCAAACTCATACCAGAGCACAGGCCCATAGACTGTGCTAAACCAAACTCATACCAGAGCACAAGCCCATAGACTGTGCTAAACCAAACTCATACCAGAGCACAGGCCCATAGACTGTGCTAAACCAAACTCATACCAGAGCACAGGCCCATAGACTGTGCTAAACCAAACTCATACCAGAGCACAGGCCCATAGACTGTGTTAAACCAAACTCATACCAGAGCAGGCTTATGGTGTGGCAGAACTGATGGACGTTGCCTGTAGGTGTCACTGTGGATTCCTGCTCCCTAATTTCATTGCATTGGACTGATTCTGCGCAGTGGTGGTTCTGCTGGGTTTGCCTTAATGTGGTAATTGGCTTAATTACCTCCCTGCTCAATTAGGTAATTGCAGCCAGGTCTTTTCACGGGTCAACACGGCTTTTCACATAAGCACATCGGCCTCCTTCCTCGTTGGCAAGTGAAGACGCCAAAGTTTTATCCGAGCGGTCCACAGTAACACTCATGTTTATGTTGCCACAGCATTGAGAGAAAAACACAGATGCAATATCAGAAAAATGTTCTTTTGTCAAAGGAATAATCATTGTTGTGCGATATTTCACCTTATGTACAACAATATAAAATGTTATATTTCTTTAATAATCATATGGCTTTGCCTCGTTTTGGTTTTTGCATTTATTGACCAGTATAAGGCTGCCGATTGGCCTATCATGGTGCTGTTCCCCACCCTTCCTCTCTCTCCAAAAAGCCTGGAATGAAGTGTTCTGGTGATTCATGTCTCTGTATTGCTCAAAGCAAGGCAGTCAGAGGAGAGTTACAGCTCTCCAGAGTCTAAGGTTTCTCTCAGTGCTGCAGTCTGATCTGAGCTTTACTTGGCTTTCATTTCTTTTGCTTTTTTACTTCTGTTCTCCTTAAGCTCAAATTTGTGCTGATTTATTTCCATTTGGGTGGAATAATCATAAAAGACGGGCTAGACTCCCTCACTTATTCAGCCAACCTGAGTCCTGAAAGGGACATGGCGGCTGGGACAGGGAGTCTCAACTCCTCAGGAGATATTTATGTTCTTTTTAGAATTCGAGAGACCTAATTTCTTAAATCGAAGAGGTATTCTTTAATTCTAAAGCACCATCATGTTCTCTTTGTTCCCTCATTCCTTTGCTTTTTATTGAAACTTATCCTGGTGCCCTAGCATTCCTGGGGCAGGCATAGCTGCAGGAGACTGATCCTGCAGTCCATGCTTCAGGGTGGAATATAGACTGATCCTGCAGTCCATGCTTCAGGGTGGGGTATAGACTGATCCTGCAGTCCACGCTTCAGGGTGGGGTATAGACTGATCCTGCAGTCCATGCTTCAGGGTGGGGTATAGACTGATCCTGCAGTCCATGCTTCAGGGTGGGATGTAGACTGATCCTGCAGTCCATGCTTCAGGGTGGAATATAGACTGATCCTGCAGTCCATGCTTCAGGGTGGGATGTAGACTAATCCTGCAGTCCACGCTTCAGGGTGGGATGTAGACTGATCCTGCAGTCCATGCTTCAGGTTGGGGTATAGACTGATCCTGCAGTCCATGCTTCAGGGTGGGGTATAGACTGATCCTGCAGTCCATGCTTCAGGGTGGAATATAGACTGATCCTGCAGTCCATGCTTCAGGTTGGGGTATAGACTGATCCTGCAGTCCACGCTTCAGGGTGGGATGTAGACTGATCCTGCAGTCCATGCTTCAGGGTGGGATGTAGACTGATCCTGCAGTCCATGCTTCAGGGTGGAATATAGACTGATCCTGCAGTCCATGCTTCAGGGTGGGATGTAGACTGATCCTGCAGTCCACGCTTCAGGGTGGGATGTAGACTAATCCTGCAGTCCATGCTTCAGGGTGGGGTATAGACTGATCCTGCAGTCCATGCTTCAGGGTGGGGTATAGACTGATCCTGCAGTCCACGCTTCAGGGTGGGGTATAGACTGATCCTGCAGTCCATGCTTCAGGGTGGGGTATAGACTGATCCTGCAGTCCATGCTTCAGGGTGGGGTATAGACTGATCCTGCAGTCCTGAGGGTCCCTGCAGTCCATGCTTCAGGGTGGGGTATAGACTGATCCTGCAGTCCATGCTTCAGGGTGGGGTATAGACTGATCCTGCAGTCCATGCTTCAGGGTGGAATATAGACTGATCCTGCAGTCCATGCTTCAGGGTGGGATGTAGACTGATCCTGCAGTCCATGCTTCAGGGTGGGATGTAGACTAATCCTGCAGTCCACGCTTCAGGGTGGGATGTAGACTGATCCTGCAGTCCATGCTTCAGGTTGGGGTATAGACTGATCCTGCAGTCCATGCTTCAGGGTGGGGTATAGACTGATCCTGCAGTCCATGCTTCAGGGTGGAATATAGACTGATCCTGCAGTCCATGCTTCAGGGTGGGGTATAGACTGATCCTGCAGTCCACGCTTCAGGGTGGGATGTAGACTGATCCTGCAGTCCATGCTTCAGGGTGGGATGTAGACTGATCCTGCAGTCCACGCTTCAGGGTGGAATATAGACTGATCCTGCAGTCCATGCTTCAGGGTGGGGTATAGACTGATCCTGCAGTCCATGCTTCAGGGTGGGATGTAGACTGATCCTGCAGTCCATGCTTCAGGGTGGGGTATAGACTGATCCTGCAGTCCACGCTTCAGGGTGGAATATAGACTAATCCTGCAGTCCATGCTTCAGGGTGGGGTATAGACTGATCCTGCAGTCCATGCTTCAGGGTGGGGTATAGACTGATCCTGCAGTCCATGCTTCAGGGTGGAATATAGACTGATCCTGCAGTCCATGCTTCAGGGTGGGATGTAGACTAATCCTGCAGTCCATGCTTCAGAGTGGGGTATAGACTGATCCTGCAGTCCATGCTTCAGGGTGGGATGTAGACTAATCCTGCAGTCCACGCTTCAGGGTGGAATATAGACTGATCCTGCAGTCCATGCTTCAGGGTGGGGTATAGACTGATCCTGCAGTCCACGCTTCAGGGTGGGGTATAGACTGATCCTGCAGTCCATGCTTCAGGGTGGGGTATAGACTGATCCTGCAGTCCATGCTTCAGGGTGGGGTATAGACTGATCCTGCAGTCCATGCTTCAGGGTGGGGTATAGACTGATCCTGCAGTCCATGCTTCAGGGTGGGGTATAGACTGATCCTGCAGTCCATGCTTCAGGGTGGGATGTAGACTGATCCTGCAGTCCATGCTTCAGGGTGGGGTATAGACTGATCCTGCAGTCCATGCTTCAGGGTGGGGTATAGACTGATCCTGCAGTCCACGCTTCAGGGTGGGGTATAGACTGATCCTGCAGTCCATGCTTCAGGGTGGGATGTAGACTGATCCTGCAGTCCATGCTTCAGGGTGGGGTATAGACTGATCCTGCAGTCCATGCTTCAGGGTGGGATGTAGACTGATCCTGCAGTCCACGCTTCAGGGTGGAATATAGACTGATCCTGCAGTCCACGCTTCAGGGTGGGGTATAGACTGATCCTGCAGTCCACGCTTCAGGGTGGGATGTAGACTAATCCTGCAGTCCATGCTTCAGGGTGGGGTATAGACTGATCCTGCAGTCCACGCTTCAGGGTGGGATATAGACTAATCCTGCAGTCCATGCTTCAGGGTGGGGTATAGACTGATCCTGCAGTCCACTGATCCTTACAGACCAACCTGCACTAGATAAGGTGAATCACAGAACTGCATAATGGTCAGTTTGATTAATCAGTCTCAGTGATATGCGGTATTTTGTTCTACATCCCTTCATGTCTTGACATTACTTTTTTCAGCTAACTATCTGAGAGGCCATCTCCTTTCCCCATAATGCTGTCTGTGCTTGAACACAGAGATGAGTTAAAGGGAAATACAAGGTGCAGCACATGTAGGAACTGGCAGAGTGAAGAGGCCATAGTCACATCACTTGATTCATTCAGAAAAAAAAAAAACAGAACATCACAAACAAGACGAGAATTTAATAACGTGTCCAATCAACAGAAAACATGCCATGTAACAATGATCTTACAAATCTGAACAAAACTATAAAAAAAATGTGGTAAGCAGAGCAGACAGGTTTAGCTATCGGTTGTGATTTGTCCTTTAAGAGAATTAAGATACTTCATTAATCTCCTTAAGATTGCTGTGATGCTCTTCACCAAAGTCTAAAATAGCCGTATATCATCTCACCTAAGGCTAACACTCTGCTGCTACACAATTAATCAAAGCTAACAAGAGGACACACTGCTACAACCTTGGGCCCAGCACACAGGACGCCCTGTCAGGGTGGGTGAAGCTGTTTCAGGTATAGGGTACAGCACACAGGACACCCTGTCAGGGTGGGTGAAGCTGTTTCAGGTGTAGGGTACAGCACACAGGACACCCTGTCAGGGTGGGTGAAGCTGTTTCAGGTGTAGGGTACAGCACACAGGACACCCTGTCAGGGTGGGTGAAGCTGTTTCAGGTGTAGGGTACAGCACACAGGACACCCTGTCAGGGTGGGTGAAGCTGTTTCAGGTGTAGGGCCCAGCACACAGGACACCCTGTCAGGGTGGGTGAAGCTGTTTCAGGTGTAGGGTACAGCACACAGGACACCCTGTCAGGGTGGGTGAAGCTGTTTCAGGTGTAGGGTACAGCACACAGGACACCCTGTCAGGGTGGGTAAAGCTGTTTCAGGTGTAGGGTACAGCACACAGGACACCCTGTCAGGGTGGGTGAAGCTGTTTCAGGTGTAGGGTACAGCACACAGGACACCCTGTCAGGGTGGGTGAAGCTGTTTCAGGTGTAGGGTACAGCACACAGGACACCCTGTCAGGGTGGGTGAAGCTGTTTCAGGTGTAGGTTACAGCACACAGGACACCCTGTCAGGGTGGGTGAAGCTGTTTCAGGTGTAGGGCCCACACAGGACACCCTGTCAGGGTGGGTGAAGCTGTTTCAGGTGTAGGGCCCAGCACACAGGACACCCTGTCAGGGTGGGTGAAGCTGTTTCAGGTGTAGGGTACAGCACACAGGACACCCTGTCAGGGTGGGTGAAGCTGTTTCAGGTGTAGGGTACAGCACACAGGACACCCTGTCAGGGTGGGTAAAGCTGTTTCAGGTGTAGGGTACAGCACACAGGACACCCTGTCAGGGTGGGTGAAGCTGTTTCAGGTGTAGGGCCCAGCACACAGGACACCCTGTCAGGGTGGGTAAAGCTGTTTCAGGTGTAGGGTACAGCACACAGGACACCCTGTCAGGGTGGGTAAAGCTGTTTCAGGTGTAGGGTACAGCACACAGGACACCCTGTCAGGGTGGGTGAAGCTGTTTCAGGTGTATGGTACAGCACACAGGACACCCTGTCAGGGTGGGTGAAGCTGTTTCAGGTGTAGGGCCCAGCACACAGGACACCCTGTCAGGGTGGGTGAAGCTGTTTCAGGTGTAGGGTACAGCACACAGGACACCCTGTCAGGGTGGGTAAAGCTGTTTCAGGTGTAGGGTACAGCACACAGGACACCCTGTCAGGGTGGGTGAAGCTGTTTCAGGTGTAGGGTACAGCACACAGGACACCCTGTCAGGGTGGGTGAAGCTGTTTCAGGTGTAGGGCCCAGCACACAGGACACCCTGTCAGGGTGGGTAAAGCTGTTTCAGGTGTAGGGTACAGCACACAGGACACCCTGTCAGGGTGGGTGAAGCTGTTTCAGGTGTAGGGCCCAGCACACAGGACACCCTGTCAGGGTGGGTGAAGCTGTTTCAGGTGTAGGGTACAGCACACAGGACACCCTGTCAGGGTGGGTGAAGCTGTTTCAGGTGTAGGGTACAGCACACAGGACACCCTGTCAGGGTGGGTGAAGCTGTTTCAGGTGTAGGGTACAGCACACAGGACACCCTGTCAGGGTGGGTGAAGCTGTTTCAGGTGTAGGGTACAGCACACAGGACACCCTGTCAGGGTGGGTGAAGCTGTTTCAGGTGTAGGGTACAGCACACAGGACACCTCTTTAGAGTTATGCTGTTTTGTGTTTTGTTTATGGTGATATAGCTTTGCTTATGATGCTTATAGATTTTCTTATCAGAGCTTTCTGTTTGTACTATGGATTTGTGATAGTGCAGGTTAGCATGATTAAAGTCCAGGCTAATGTGCTTTAATGCTTTAGTGGTGCTCCATATGGACAGGCTGGGTATTCTGGGAATGCCTTTGCCAGGTCTGACAATGTGCTCTGGATAAGAGCATGAGCAGTCATGTAATGTATAATGGATGTTCTTTAATATGTTATTTTGTTTTGTCTGCATGCACTTGTCTGTCCTGCGTTTATATTGTCTGTGCTTACAGGAAGTGCCCTTGATTTTTTAACAGCTTTTTCAGAATCTTATAATTTTTTCATTTTCTCCTTGTACACTGCATACCCTGGAAACTCAGAGCACTTTGTAAATGAAGTCCCTGTGTGTCCATGGACTCTCTCTGCAGTGGCCTTTTCTCCGCTGCGCAGGGCGGAATGAGTTCATTATTCCAAAACAAATTGCTTCCATTAATGAATCTCCCCAATGTCAGTTCTATGGCCTCTCAAACAGCCTGTCGCAGCCAAGTGTTTGAATGTAATTATGTATGAAAATATAATTTCAGCAACAGGCATTATTCAAAGCGTCTCCTCGATCTGACTCTCATCTGGCTGCCTGTTGTTTTTCCAGTGTGCTGTGATCTAAAGCCCAGGGCTGCAGGCTTCTGACTCAGGACTGCAGTGTAAACACGAGTTTATAAATGCTGCAGAAGTTTACTGTGCATTTACTGAAAAACCTCTGCATCAAAACCATATCAAAGGAACGGGCAGCTTGACTGTTTGACCGTTAATTGGAATACGAGTATCTTTAAAACTGGTTTTAGCAATGACTTAAAAAAAACAGTGCGGCACAGGCAGCCTCTATGGCTGGCACAAGTCTCTATGGCTGGACCTGACAACACACACAATATACACCCACAAGCACAAACACACACAGTCAAAGGAGGCCCAGGGTAGCTGTGTTGGTTGTGTGGTTGTGTGTGCACCGTGCTGGAGGCCGCAGTAGCTCACAGCTATATAGCTACTTGCTATTCCAAACTTGCTGTTCCTCGTGGGGCCTTGTTACGGCAGGCATCTGCCAGCACTCGACAGCCTCTTGCCTTCCTGTCTGCCTTTCTGTCTGCTTCCGTGCTCTGCCTCCTTCCTCTGCCTCCAGGCTCTGCCTCAGTACTCTGCCTCCATGCTCTGCCTCTGTGCTCTGCTTCCTTCCTCTGCCACCGTATAAAGACATGATATCAGGACAGTAGTGCATACAGATATGGCAGAAGTGCTGTTGTTTGTTTGGGAATCACATTAAGAATGTTCTGTGTCGGGACATGACATCAGGACCTTTCTGTCTTCAGATATGACAACAGACATGCCATTATGATGACATAATGAAGACACAGTCAAGTCCATCAGGGGGTTCTGCAGTGTGGCCAGACTGCATGAGCAGTAGGCCCAGGAGAGATCAATCTTAGAGAAAGGTAGAGTCCTCCCTCTCTAAACTTTATTACAAACACTGCCTTAATGCACCTGAGAAAACAGATCACATTCTAAGTGTTTATACCAGAAAATGAGCCTTTCTCCGAAACAGCAGCACATCTTAGAGTAATGAATGGGCTTGGGCTGGGCTGGGCTGCTTGCTGTGCATGTTCTCAGTGTTCTCATTTCTTCATCCTTTTTATTCCTGACACTTGACACAGCATTAAAAGTTTGCCTGTCCAGAATCATGGATAAGCACAATACATCATCGTTTTTCAGTGGTGGGAGCCATACCTTTAGAAGAAACTCTTTTTTTATAAACTAGAGCTGTTTTATATAGTTGTTTTTAAAATGCAAACCCCACAAATGCAACCCAGTGAGGTTTTGATTCACACTGTCTGCGAAAACTGATGGATGGAGCTGACCGTGGTGCTGAAGTCTTCCAAACACCAAAGCTGTGTTCGTCTGCTGTAGGAATCTTTACAGATTGCCAGGGACAGAAAGACGTATTTCCTGCTCTGATTGAGTTGAAACCCCCCCATCGTGTGCTACTCTTGGCATATTTCACACCCCAGTGCTGGAAATCTGCCTCCATGGAGTACCTGTAAATTTGTGTCCTGATTTGAGTGGAATACAGAAGCACAGCATAGTGGAATGAGGCAGAGAGGAGCAGGCACAGGGCTGTGCACAGCATTGTGGAATGAGGCAGAGAGGAGCAGGCACAGGGCTGCGCACAGCATTGTGGAATGAGGCAGAGAGGAGCAGGCACAGGGCTGCTCACAGCATTGTGGAATGAGGCAGAGAGGAGCAGGCACAGGGCTGCACACAGCATAGTGGAATGAGGCAGAGAGGAGCAGGCACAGGGCTGCGCACAGCATTGTGGAATGAGGCAGAGAGGAGCAGGCACAGGGCTGCACAGCATTGTGGAATGAGGCAGAGAGGAGCAGGCACAGGGCTGCTCACAGCATTGTGGAATGAGGCAGAGAGGAGCAGGCACAGGGCTGCTCACAGCATTGTGGAATGAGGCAGAGAGGAGCAGGCACAGGGCTCTGCACAGCATTGTGGAATGAGGCAGAGAGGAGCAGGCACAGGGCTGCACACAGCATAGTGGAATGAGGCAGAGAGGAGCAGGCACAGGGCTGCGCACAGCATTGTGGAATGAAGCAGAGAGGAGCAGGCACAGGGCTGCTCACAGCATTGTGGAATGAGGCAGAGAGGAGCAGGCACAGGGCTGCGCACAGCATAGTGGAATGAGGCAGAGAGGAGCAGGCACAGGGCTGCTCACAGCATTGTGGAATGAGGCAGAGAGGAGCAGGCACAGGGCTGCTCACAGCATTGTGGAATGAGGCAGAGAGGAGCAGGCACAGGGCTGCGCACAGCATAGTGGAATGAGGCAGAGAGGAGCAGGCACAGGGGCTGCTCACAGCATTGTGGAATGAGGCAGAGAGGAGCAGGCACAGGGCTGCTCACAGCATTGTGGAATGAGGCAGAGAGGAGCAGGCACAGGGCTGCGCACAGCATTGTGGAATGAGGCAGAGAGGAGCAGGCACAGGGCTGCGCACAGCATAGTGGAATGAGGCAGAGAGGAGCAGGCACAGGGCTGCGCACAGCATAGTGGAATGAGGCAGAGAGGAGCAGGCACAGGGCTGCGCACAGCATTGTGGAATGAGGTCACTCCCCACTTCAAAGCCCCACGAAGCGCCCACGGAAACGCAGCCTCCTGATAAACAGGCTGTAATCTTCCTGCGCTGAAATTAAGTCTCAGGCATAATTGCTGAATGTTTTTCATAGATTACATTACATTATTTATTTACACAGTGCTGCTCTTACCCAGGGTGACTTGCAGTTTATGGCTTAATTTATTTTACTCAGTATCTACTCACACAACTCTTTATTTAAGCATTTGCTGGTACCTCACCAGAGATACCTGCTCAGGGGTAAAGCAGCAGTGGACCACTTTGTGACCACACACTCAGGTACCTGACATCACTGGGCAAGCTCCGTCGGGTTCCAACCCCGACACTGTGCATTAGGGGTGATGTGGCTGCCTAGAGTGGCATTTGAGTACTTCAGGAAGAGGAATGGGTGGGTGGGGGCGCTTGCAAACTGGGGTGTGTACTGAAGCAAGAAATTAAAAATGGGGCAACCACAGATTTATGGAACTTGGTTGCTAATAAGCCTGTTGCGCATTGACAGTGGCAGGTGTATTGATTTCACACCTTTGGTTCAGTTCCTGTCATTTACCTGGCGGCAGGTTTCAGTGCTTCAGCTCAGATGCATGCTTACTGCACCTCTGAGAGTGACAGAGTTCAGCTACATTTTCCTTCACTGTACGTAAAAGTACAATCACTATTACACAACAACCTCTTGAAACAATATTTCTATTTGGGAATTTGTGGAACATGTATTACACTGAATACCAACATTAGGTAGATTTACATTCAGTAGCACTTCACAACTCTGACACTTCTGAATTTCAGTGCAAATATTAATTATGGTCCTTTCTTCCTTGTTAGCAGACACTGTGGGGAATTTCATCCTCCCTAGTGTCCCCAAAATGACTGTTTTATGGCCTCCTAAGCCTGAGTCCTGCAGAAAGCCAGCAGCCTCATACAGCATTAAATGCTGAATCACACACATTTCAAACACAGTTTGCTGTGGGAGAGTTACTGAAACATCACTTCATATTAAGGCATAGTGAAAGAGTCATTTTCCATCTGTGTAAATAAATACACTGGAAACACAGTGCAGTCATGCCAACAAGTGAGCGCACAGGTCAGGTCCATTTACATATGCAAGTGCACCAACACCTCATCCACTGCCCTTACATGGTGTGTGTGTGTGTGTGTGTGTGTGTGTGTGTGTGTGTGTGTGTGTGTGTGTGTGTGTGTGTGTGTGTGTGTGTGTGTGTGTGTGTGTGTGTGTGTGTGTGTGTGTGTGTGTGTGTGTGTGTTTAGCGCACCTTGGGAATTGATCTAAAATTCAATGAGCGCACTCACAGTGGGGCTGCCCATGTACTTCCACTCAAATCTTAGAGGAGGAGAGATGCAAAGAGCCTGCCTTAATCACAGCTAAAACGAGTGCTTGCAGGTACAGAGAGAGAGAGAGAGAGAGAGAGAGAGAGGCTGGACAAAGTGGTGATGAAAACTATCTAAGTAAGTGACTTGCTGTGAAATTCCAAAAGTCATTTGTACAAAATTGAATTTCCATTAACATAAAATGAAAACAGAACTGGAAATATTTGGCGCGCTTCGCTCTGTGCACCCGCCGATGCGAGGGGAGGGGGACCGGCCCTTTAAAAGCAGGTTTATGGAAATCAGGATACCGGTGAAATCACATTTCACTGTAAGAGCTCCCTTTACGAGCGTTTATGGCTGCGGACGAGGCTCTCGTCTCTCATTCATAACATCATTATGAGCACGAGGGGAGCCGGTGCTGCCCATTCTGCAGCGCTACTCTGCGGACGGCTCAAACCGCGCACAGCTCTTTTCATTAAAGGGGCTGGTCTAGATTACTGCTTATAAGGCAACAGGTGGGGATACTGTACATCTCAAGAGGTTTATGTGTTACATTCCTCCTTGGTCTTTATGGCTCCAAACACAAAACCTGCCCTTTTTAAATGTTACTGTCCGAGTGATACTCTGATCTGCAGGTAATACATGTACAATTGCACATTAAAACCCCACACATTACCACTGCATGATATCAGTGTTATTTTGACCTGAGCCATTACAGACTGATATAGCTCTTACAGTGTGAGCACAGATTTTCATTCATTTTTATATTGAGTTATTCAGGACACAAGTAAGCGTTGAGCATGATAAGCTGATGAGTTTCATTGGTATGAATGCTGTGTGCAGTTGTGTTTGAGCTCTCGTTGGTATCTTTGAGCTGTAATGCTATCATAAAGGCATCTGATGGCTCTGGAAATTAAGCTTTTCTACAGTGTGATTATGAGCTCTCTGCTGCTCTCTGGCACGTTCCTCTGAGCGTGGCCATCACTGCGCTCTTCACTCTCACCTCTGAGCACGGCCATCTCTGCGCTCTTCACTCTCACCTCTGAGCGCTCTGCGCTTCACTCACCTCGCTCTTCACTCTCACCTCTGAGCACGCCATCCCTGCGCTCTTCACTCTCCCTGACCTCTGAGCGTGGCTTCGCTGCGCTCTTCACTCTCACCTCTGGCGCACTCACTCACCTCTGAGCGCGCCATCCCTGCGCTCTTCACTCTGAGCACCTCTCACCTCTGAGCGCGGCCATCGCTGCGCTCTTCACTCTCACCTCTGAGTAGCGGCCATCGCTGCGCTCTTCACTCACCTCTGAGCGCTCACTCTTCTGAGCTCTGCGCTCTTCACTCACCTCTGAGCGCGGCCATCCCTGCGCTCTTCACTCTCACCTCTGAGCACGGTCCTGCGCTCTTCACTCTCACCTCTGAGCGCGGCCATCGCTCTCTTCACTCACCTCTGAGCGTGGCCATCGCTGCGCTCTTCACTCTCACCTCTGGCTGCGCCATCCCTGCGCTCTTCACCTCTCTGATCGCTGCGCTCTTCACTCTCCTCTGGAGCATCCCTCGCTCTTCACTCACTCTCACCTCTGGGCCATCCTGCGCTCTTCATCTCACCTCTGAGCGCGGCCATCCCTGCGCTCTTCTGAGCTCTCACCTCTGAGCACGGCCATCTCTGCGCTCTTCACTCTCACCTCTGAGCGCGGCCATCGCTGCGCTCTTCACTCTCACCTCTGGCGCGGCCATCCTGCGCTCTTCACTCTCACCTCTGAGCACGGCCATCGCTGCGCTCTTCACTCTCACCTCTGAGCGTGGCCATCGCTGCGCTCTTCACTCTCACCTCTGAGCGCGGCCATCCCTGCGCTCTTCCTCTCACCTCTGAGCGCGGCCATCGCTGCGCTCTTCACTCTCACCTCTGAGCACGGCCATCGCTGCGCTCTTCACTCTCACTCTCACCTCTGAGCGCGGCCATTGCTGCGCTCTTCACTCACCTCTGAGCGCGGCCATCCCTGCGCTCTTCACTCTCACCTCTGAGCGCGGCCATCGCTGCGCTCTTCACTCTCACCTCTGAGTGCGGCCATCCCTGCGCTCTTCACTCTCACCTCTGAGCGCGGCCATCGCTGCGCTCTTCACTCTCACTCTCACCTCTGAGCGCGGCCATCGCTGCGCTCTTCACTCTCACCTCTGAGCGCGGCCATCCCTGCGCTCTTCACTCTCACCTCTGAGCGCGGCCATCGCAGCGCTCTTCTTCACTCTCACTCTCACCTCTGAGCGCGGCCATCGCTGCGCTCTTCACTCTCACCTCTGAGCACGGCCATCGCTGCGCTCTTCACTCTCACCTCTGAGCGCGCCATCCCTGCGCTCTTCACTCACCTCTGAGCACAGCCATCCCTGCGCTCTTCACTCTCACCGCTGAGCGTGGCCATCCCTGCGCTCTTCACTCTCACTCACCTCTGAGCGCGGCCATCCCTGCGCTCTTCACTCTCACCTCTGAGCGCGGCCATCGCTGCGCTCTTCACTCACCTCTGAGCGCGCCATCCCTGCGCTCTTCACTCTCACCTCTGAGCGCGGCCATCGCAGCGCTCTTCACTCTCACCGCTGAGCGCGGCCATCGCTGCGCTCTTCACTCTCACTCTCACCTCTGAGCGCGGCCATCGCTGCGCTCTTCACTCTCACCTCTGAGCACGGCCATCGCTGCGCTCTTCACTCTCACCTCTGAGCACGGCCATCGCTGCGCTCTTCACTCTCACCTCTGAGCGCGGCCATCGCAGCGCTCTTCACTCTCACCTCTGAGCGCGGCCATCCCTGCGCTCTTCACTCTCACTCTCACCTCTGAGCGCGGCCATCGCTGCGCTCTTCACTCCCACCTCTGAGCACGGCCATCCCTGTGCTCTTCACTCTCACTCTCACCTCTGAGCACGGCCATCCCTGCGCTCTTCACTCTCACCTCTGAGCGCGGCCATCCCTGCGCTCTTCACTCTCACCTCTGAGTGCGGCCATCCCTGCGCTCTTCACTCTCACCTCTGAGCACGGCCATCGCTGCGCTCTTCACTCTCACTCTCACCTCTGAGCACGGCCATCCCTGCGCTCTTCACTCTCACCTCTGAGCGCGGCCATCGCTGCGCTCTTCACTCTCACCTCTGAGCGCGGCCATCCCTGCGCTCTTCACTCTCACCTCTGAGCGCGGCCATCGCTGCGCTCTTCACTCTCACCTCTGAGTGCGGCCATCCCTGCGCTCTTCACTCTCACCTCTGAGCGCGGCCATCGCTGCGCTCTTCACTCTCACTCTCACCTCTGAGCGCGGCCATCGCTGCGCTCTTCACTCTCACCTCTGAGCGCGGCCATCCCTGCGCTCTTCACTCTCACCTCTGAGCGCGGCCATCGCAGCGCTCTTCACTCTCACTCTCACCTCTGAGCGCGGCCATCGCTGCGCTCTTCACTCTCACCTCTGAGCACGGCCATCGCTGCGCTCTTCACTCTCACCTCTGAGCGCGGCCATCCCTGCGCTCTTCACTCTCACCTCTGAGCACAGCCATCCCTGCGCTCTTCACTCTCACCGCTGAGCGTGGCCATCCCTGCGCTCTTCACTCTCACCTCTGAGCGCGGCCATCCCTGCGCTCTTCACTCTCACCTCTGAGCGCGGCCATCGCTGCGCTCTTCACTCTCACCTCTGAGCGCGGCCATCCCTGCGCTCTTCACTCTCACCTCTGAGCGCGGCCATCGCAGCGCTCTTCACTCTCACCGCTGAGCGCGGCCATCGCTGCGCTCTTCACTCACTCTCACCTCTGAGCGCGGCCATCCCTGCGCTCTTCACTCACCTCTGAGCGCGGCCATCGCTGCGCTCTTCACTCTCACCTCTGAGCGCGGCCATCCCTGCGCTCTTCACTCTCACCTCTGAGCGCGGCCATCGCAGCGCTCTTCACTCTCACCTCTGAGCGCGGCCATCCCTGCGCTCTTCACTCTCACTCTCACCTCTGAGCGCGGCCATCGCTGCGCTCTTCACTCCACTCACCTCTGAGCACGGCCATCCCTGCGCTCTTCACTCTCACCTCTGAGCACGGCCATCCCTGCGCTCTTCACTCTCACCTCTGAGCGCGGCCATCCCTGCGCTCTTCACTCACCTCTGAGCGCGGCCATCGCTGCGCTCTTCACTCTCACCTCTGAGCGCGGCCATCCCTGCGCTCTTCACTCTCACTCTCACCTCTGAGCGCGGCCATCGCTGCGCTCTTCACTCCCACCTCTGAGCACGGCCATCCCTGTGCTCTTCACTCTCACTCTCACCTCTGAGCACGGCCATCCTGCGCTCTTCACTCTCACCTCTGAGCGCGGCCATCCCTGCGCTCTTCACTCTCACCTCTGAGTGCGGCCATCGCTGCGCTCTTCACTCTCACCTCTGAGCACGGCCATCGCTGCGCTCTTCACTCTCACCCCTGAGCACGGCCATCGCTGCACTCTTCACTCTCACCTCTGAGTGCGGCCATCCCTGTGCTCTTCACTCTCACCTCTGAGCACGGCCATCGCTGCGCTCTTCTCTCACCTCTGAGCGCGGCCCTGCGCTCTTCACTCACCTCTGAGCACGGCCATCGCTGCACTCTTCACCCCTGAGCACCTTCACTCTGAGTGCGGCCATCCCTGTGCTCTTCACTCTCACCTCTGAGCACGGCCATCGCTGCGCTCTTCACTCTCACCCCTGAGCACGGCCATCGCTGCACTCTTCACTCTCACCTCTGAGTGCGGCCATCCCTGTGCTCTTCACTCTCACCTCTGAGCACGGCCATTGCTGCACTCTTCACTCTCACCTCTGAGCGGATGAACGGATTTCTGCCCATGCTTCCTCTCTCACTGCTTTTTCACTGTCTGACACATGGCTCACAGTCTCTCAGCCTCTCCGAGCTGTCACACTGAGCATAGTGCTCACACTAATTTTCCCACAGTGCACTTCCCACAATCTGAAAGCACTCACTCATTTTGATGAAAAAGCTCATGTTGATGTAACGTTCCCACAGCGCTGCAGCCGCGTTGCATGGGCCTCGTGATGCACACTGGGTTGATGTAACGTTCCCACAGCGTTGCAGCCGCGTTGCATGGGCCTCGTGATGCACACTGGGTTGATGTAACGTTCCCACAGCGTTGCAGCCGCGTTGCATGGGCCTCGTGATGCACACTGGGTTGATGTAACGTTCCCACAGCGTTGCAGCCGCGTTGCATGGGCCTCGTGATGCACACTGGCCGCCCTGAAAGGCGTGGCTTGCAGGCACCATGAGTTGATCATGTGACCTCTGGCTTTGGGCCCATTGGCCACATGCCAGGCAGAAGCCAGCCAGAACCAATAAGAGTGATGATATAACGGCAATGAGTTCACTCGGAAGGCACAACTTTAAAGGTTACAGTTATTGATCATTTCAAGATGCTCATTTTTCTTCTCTGTCATGGAAAAGAGGGAGCCAAATGAAGACCTTAAGTATTCAGATGAAGTATTCACCAAAGTACACAAACATCTTCCTCCTGTCTGAGAGCTGAGGCATTTTTTATTACCAATATTCTGTTGGTGACAGTGGCTTTTTAAAATATATGTTTTCTGGGAAAAAGATCCCATATTTTAGCGCTCTATTATAATTTAATAAGAATATAATGTGAACCTGAACACAATTTTCAGTCTTTTGGAAAGAAAGTCAATAATAGATACAAACTGAATCACCCTTTACAGAATGACACAGCCAAACACTTTCCCTGTGCCTTTTTAAAACCTTTTTTATCACGCATCTGCCTAGAGGTGTCATTACAGCAGTCTGGCACAGGTGTGTTGAAATAGGGGTTCTTAAAATTCTTTAGCATGGAACCCCCTCTGGGACTCGCTTAAAAGCTGAAATACTGCCAATCTGCAGTTATTCATGATTTCATTGTGATTTCTGTCATTCAAATATGAAAAGTGTTTTGTGTCATCCTTTTTCCAGTTGACATTAGAACTCTCATGGACATGAGTTTTTTTTTGCATTTGCATTTGCTGTCAGGGTTTGCATATTTCCAGAAACGGCAGTCTAGAAATCACAGACCGCTGTGGTGACGGAGTGACCATGAAGCTTACCTTTCTGTGAGTGTTCTGTGTTTTGAGGGTGTTTTGGGCCTTTGGGTACTCCAGCAGATGTGTGTCCATCGTGAGACTGTGATCTGAGATGAGGTTGGGTGGTGTATTAGCATGCAGGGAGAGTGCAGGCGGAGGGGGAGGCAGCAGATAAGGTCAGTAGTTAAATGTTATCGTGAGAAGCATGTGAGATTTTGGTGCTGTATTCTACACATCTATAAATGCCAATCAGGGGGATGCTACAGCAGCCCAGAGAATACCACTCAACCACAGGCCTGGAGCTCTGCCTCTGCTAACCTGGACATGTGAATCCCCTGGTTAGAGACTTCCTGTGGTGGAATGGAGTCTGCCTGCTCCAGGGAAAGTGGTTGTCAGTCAGAGAGCCTCCTCTGAGCGCCCCTGACCTGCGCCCCCTTTGAGCTCCTCTGACCTCTGAGGTCCTCTGAGCTCCTCTGACCTGTGCCTCCTCTGAGCTCCTCTAACCTGTGGCTCCTCTGAGCTCCTCTGACCTGCGCCTCCTCTGAGCGCCCCTGACCTGCGCCTCCTTTGAGCTCCTCTGACCTCTGAGATCCTCTGAGCCAGGCCAGAATGTTCCCCACACAGCACCTCCCGCTGCTGTGATGGAGGAGCCCACTGAACGTGGAGCCGCCCCCCTGTAGATCTTTGTAATTAAGCCTCAATCAAACGGAGCATAAATCTTAACCCGGCCATTGTGCCCTACTTTCAGACAGCAGCGCTGTAATGAAGCACACAGTCCTGATGAATGGTTATTACAACCCTACACTGCTGCCTGCTGAAAATCCATTCTGTAATCACCAGAAGGAGACGACAGGAGAATGGGATATCTTTGAGTCTTCCCCCTGTTTTACCCTGTTTTTGGCTGTTGTGCATGGTGATGTTGTGTTGTCATCGGCATGGTGATGTGTTGTCAATGACATGGTGATGTTGTGTTGTCAATGGCATGGTGATGTTGTGTTGTCAATGGCATGGTGAGGTGTTGTCATCAGCATGGTGATTTTGTGTTGTCATCGGCATGGTGATGGGGAAAATGGAGGAAACAGACGGACACTTTTGCCATACCCTCTTCCACTCGAGTGTGAGAAAAGCAGGCGTTTGCCGTCTGGTCATTTGCATTTTGTGGTTTGTTTGTTTTCTGTTTTTGCTGGGAGTAATTTGCAGTCTAAATGTGCTCTCACACACGCATCTAACCTAATGACAGTCTGTACGTGATGAATTCTTGGTCTGTCTTGGAGTAAATTCCATTTCCACGCTAATACAAATTGATAATGTTTCTTTTTATTGTCTTTGTCCTGTGTGTGCCGGGAAGCTGGAGGAGCTGTCGTCATGCTCTGCGGCCCTCCAGTCGCACGCTGTCATGGGAAGCTGAGGCGAAGGTGTCAGGCTCACGTTAATTAGGACGCTGGCAGACAGCAGTGGCAGGAAAAAAAACCTCGTCTCATCAATTTTTTTTCAAGGCGAGTTACGTCAACAGGCCATGGCACTAATGAGTGCTGGGAAATGACGCCTGTCTCCATGCCACAGGGAGAAGCTTGATTTCTTATTTAAAGCATATATATTTCATTTCAAGGTTACGTTAATTATTCAAAATCAGTCATCAAAATAATACTCAGCAGTTGATTAGACAATAGAAGCAGTTTCCTCTGCAGTGGCAAACAGAAAGGGCGACAGACTGGGCACTGATTGCAGGAAATCCAAACCAAACACCAAGACAAATGACATACAGAACACAGGCGAGGAATATGAAATAAAACTGTAATAATGCTGTATTAGTTACTGAGTCTATAAATATATATTTGACTGTGATATTGTGTAGATAACCCATAGTTTGTACTCAGAAAAGTGTGTTGGTGTGTCTGGGACTGGCACTCTGCCCACACAGTTGGTCCAGATGATGTTCTGGTCTTGAAAAGCAGGAAGGAAGGGCCTCATTACCAATTCCAGTGGAGAAGAGAGGGGTACAGCAAACATGTCTTCTTCCCTTTCATTCTCTCAAATGAGAGCGATCCTCCATGTCATTAAATATATATCTCTCTATCACACACACACACTCAAACACACACACACACACACGCACACACACACTCACACACACTCACAGACACACACAAACTCCAACACTCACCTCACACACACACACACACACACATACGCACACACACACTCACACAGACACACACCCATACACACACACTCATAGTCACACTCACAGACACACACACGCACACACACACACACACTCACACACACACGCACACACACACTCACACAGACACTCACACACACACACACACACAGACACTCACACACACAGACACAGACACTCACACACGCACACACACACTCACACAGACACACACACACACTCACACACACACACGCACACACACACTCACACACACTCACAGACACACACACACTCACACACTCACCTCACACACACACGCACACACACACTCACATAGACACACACTCACACTCACACACACAGACACACACATACACAATGCAGAAGTACCTTGGCAAGCCTTGGGCTGTATTTCACAGAGCGCAATGGAGTTATATCTGTCACAGCAGCTCAGGAAGAATAGGAAAACTTCACTGTAAAACCCTCTAAATGTTAATGATTAATGCATTTATCTGTAGGGGCGGGGGGTGGGGGCAACAGTGCTGCCCGGCCACTATGAGCACTTACTACCATGGGCCCATGCAGGAAGTTCTTGTGATTTGTGTTTACCGAGGGGGAGGCCGACCCGTAGCCCGATGAGGTAATGAGCTGCACCTGAGCAGCTTAGAGCAGCTTAGAGCTACCTCTGCAGAACTCATCAGAACATTCGCTGCAGGGAGAAGGCAGACCGCTGAAGAAGGTGAAGTTTCAAAATGGCTTTAACCCCCAGGTCAGGATTTCATGAAAGGCTGTGGGCTGCTCTCCGCCCCCAAAGATACATTATTACTGAAATCAGGTGTGACAATGTGACAAGGCCAAGCACAACACAGGCCCACCGGAGACATTTGTATTGAAACAATGCAGTAGCCCTTTGTAACTGAAACCTTGGTGTGCTTGATTGAAACAGAGGTGAAAATTCACTGCATATACCTGTGGAATGGCTACGCTGTGATGAAAATCTCATATGGGGACCGTGAGTCATACAGCTGTATTACAGCAATCAAACTCAGGGTTGTACTTCATATGACAAGAACACAGTCAATACTTCTTATCCTTTATCTGAAAAGTGTCCCCGAGTCTCTCAGTGGCTCTGAGAGGGCTTTGAAATCAGGCTGTAAACAGAACGCATGGCCCATCTGGGCTGCATCCGAACGGGCCCACAGCAAGGTGTCATCAGCAAAGCAATTAAGGTCAGGGCTACCTGGGGAGGGGCGGAGTCTCTGCCCCCGCCTGTGGCATCACTGGGGTAACGCAGCAGCCGGACCGTGAGGGGATGCACGGCGTCTCCCTGTGTGCCGGTGTAATTAAACGGTGAAGATTACCTTAATTAGCCCTCGTTCCCCCGGTCCTCTCAGCACTTTGGAAAGTCTCCGGTCTGTAAAGAAAACATCAAGGCCTGTAATTACCCCCAGGTCCGAGCTAATGATGCAAAATTAAAGTAACAATTAAAAGGTGAATGGGGTTCACACCTCGCTTACTTCCCTGCATTCATAGCGGCAACTCGTAAATGAGGCAGGTTAAACAACTTTCAGCCTAATTAAGACACCTGCCCAAAGGCCAGCATGCACACACTCAAAGGCTGTGAGCATCCACTGAGTGCACTTTCATGCCCAGTTCTCAGTCACATTAAATAATTAAGTCCTGTTCTTTAATTGCTTTGCTTTTCTTCTGTATTTTCAAAGGCCTTGTTTAATTAGCTCCCTCCCCCCATCTCTGCTGCTCTTTCAGGACCCCTCCCTCCCTCCCTCCATCTCTGCTTCTCTTTCAGGACCCCTCACTCCCACCCTCCCTCCATCTCTGCTGCTCTTTCAGGACCCCTCACTCCCTCCCTCCCTCCATCTCTGCTGCTCTTTCAGGACCCCTCCCTCCCTCCCTCCCTCCATCTCTGCTGCTCATACAGGACCCCTCTCTCCCTCCCTCCCTCCCTCCCTCCCTCCCTCCATCTCTGCTGCTCTTACAGGACCCCTCTCTCCCTCCCTCCCTCCCTCCCTCCATCTCTGCTGCTCTTACAGGACCCCTCCTTCCCTCCCTCCCTCCCTCCATCTCTGCTGCTCTTTCAGGACCCCTCCCTCCCTCCCTCCATCTCTGCTGCTCTTACAGGACCCCTCCCTCCCTCCCTCCCTCCCTCCCTCCCTCCATCTCTGCTGCTCTTACAGGACCCCTCCCTCCCCCTCCCTCCCTCCCTCCATCTCTGCTGCTCTTACAGGAACCCTCCCTCCCTCCCTCCATCTCTGCTGCTCTTACAGGACCCCTCCCTCCCTCCCTCCATCTCTGCTGCTCTTTCAGGAACCCTCCCTCCCTCCCTCCCTCCCTCCATCTCTGCTGCTCTTTCAGGACCCCTCCCTCCCTCCCTCCCTCCCTCCATCTCTGCTGCTCTTAAAGGACCCCTGTAGGTATTTCACACATATCTATGAACAGATATGTATATCGACACCATGCCCCTGAGCTGGAGTGGTTTCGTTCCATCCTGTTTGAACATCCTGTGTATTTCTGTATGCGCGTCCTGTACATTTAGAATCCGTGAATCCATAAGCTGTGTATAATATGTCACAAATTGGCAATTACTGGCAATTCAGTTACGCAAAAGATGTGTTTTTCAGTCCTGTATTCCCGTAAATTTCGAGCTTCACAAGCTTCTGTAGAGCACTGCTCCTCTGTGGAAGCTGGTTTTAGCCAGTAGCCCCTTAAATTCAATCAGCAAAGGCTTCCTCTCATTTCCCCCATTAGAGATGGAAGTCCCAGGGTCAGAGGTGATGTCAGGGAGTCCATTAGATGTAGATATGAATGGAGTTCACAGGACCATACCGGGTTTTTAATGTGCATTGCGGTCTTCAGCAATACGCACTGAGTGCAATTACGTTTGCGTGGAGAGCGCCTCACTCAGCCAGGACCAGGGTGAGGCTGACTAACACAGAGCACAGAGCTCTACACACCCTGCTCATCTATCCACACTGAGTGAGCCAGTGAGGCTGACTAACACAGAGCACAGAGCTCCACACACCCTGCTCATCTATCCACACTGAGTGAGCCAGTGAGGCTGGCTAACACAGAGCACAGAGCTCTCCACACCCTGCTCATCTATCCACACTGAGTGAGCCAGTGAGGCTGACTAACACAGAGCACAGAGCTCTACACACCCTGCTCATCTATCCACACTGAGTGAGCCAGTGAGGCTGACTAACACAGAGCACAGAGCTCTACACACCCTGCTCATCTATCCACACTGAGTGAGCCAGTGAGGCTGACTCACACAGAGCACAGAGCTCTCCACACCCTGCTCATCTATCCACACTGAGTGAGCCAGTGAGGCTGACTAACACAGAGCACAGAGCTCTACACGCCCTGCTCATCTATCCACACTGAGTGAGCCAGTGAGGCTGACTAACACAGAGCACAGAGCTCTACACGCCCTGCTCATCTATCCACACTGAGTGAGCCAGTGAGGCTGACTAACACAGAGCACAGAGCTCTCCACACCCTGCTCATCTATCCACACTGAGTGAGCCAGTGAGGCTGACTAACACAGAGCACAGAGCTCTACACACCCTGCTCATCTATCCACACTGAGTGAGCCAGTGAGGCTGACTAACACAGAGCACAGAGCTCTCACACCCTGCTCATCTATCCACACTGAGTGAGCCAGTGAGGCTGACTAACACAGAGCACAGAGCTCTCCACACCCTGCTCATCTATCCACACTGAGTGAGCCAGTGAGGCTGACTAACACAGAGCACAGAGCTCTACACACCCTGCTCATCTATCCACACTGAGTGAGCCAGTGAGCCTGACTAACACAGAGCACAGAGCTCTCCACACCCTGCTCATCTATCCACACTGAGTGAGCCAGTGAGGCTGACTAACACAGAGCACAGAGCTCTACACACCCTGCTCATCTATCCACACTGAGTGAGCCAGTGAGGCTGACTAACACAGAGCACAGAGCTCTACACACCCTGCTCATCTATCCACACTGAGTGAGGCTGACTAACACAGAGCACAGAGCTCTCCACACCCTGCTCATCTATCCACACTGAGTGAGCCAGTGAGGCTGACTAACACAGAGCACAGAGCTCTACACACCCTGCTCATCTATCCACACTGAGTGAGCCAGTGAGGCTGACTAACACAGAGCACAGAGCTCTACACACCCTGCTCATCTATCCACACTGAGTGAGCCAGTGAGGCTGACTAACACAGAGCACAGAGCTCTCCACACCCTGCTCATCTATCCACACTGAGTGAGCCAGTGAGGCTGACTAACACAGAGCACAGAGCTCTCCACACCCTGCTCAGCTATCCACACTGAGTGAGCCTCTCTGGCCTGGGGCCCTGCTCACACTCGCTTGGTTGTAGCTTCTGGATAATTGCTAACTGCAAGCTTCTAATAATCAAACTCAGGGTGAGTTTTATGGGCAGAGTGGGGTGGGGGTGGGGGGGAATGGCAGACTCAGGACACTCAGACTGAGAGATCAGCAGTGTCCCTCCCCCCGCGAGCGGAGGGCCACTGATGGAGGGGCCGTTACGATGCATACGCACCAGCCTGCCAGCCTGCCCTCTCACTCGCTGCCTGTCATTACTCTGACATTCAATTCTATCTTTTTTCCCTGGAAAGAAAATGTGTTTTTTCTGCCTTTTTTGTTTCTCTCTTTTCCTCCCTTCCTTGTATTTAATGAAATGATTTGCGGGTTCCCCGACAAAGTGAGAGGAGCAGATTAAGGCTCGTCAGCCCCTTTTTTTCTTGGAAGCTAATAAAAGAGATAATTAACTGGCAGACTCTGGGCACTTTTGTGCAGAGTTTTTGAGTTTTTTCCCCCATGCATTCAGATAAGGGAAGCAGGTGCAGTGCTTGCGTACGGGGAGGGCTGCCGGCTTTCAGTCGGCCATTTTGAGATGCGCATTTCTTCTACTCTACCCTGTTCAGGGACTCACAGCTTTTATTGTATTTTGATGAGCATTCTGCCCATGACTTCCTCAGTACCAGCAGAAAACGGACTAGTAAGGTAAGAGGTGCAAAACAAGTGTGGTGCATTTAGTTCCTGGTATTTCCAAATAAATGATGTGATGGCAATAGATTCTATCTGCTATTTATGCAGAACTGTAATACTGAGTTTTAAAGTCTTCATATATATTTTCCCTTTCAATACCAGTTTTTCTTAAATGTAATGTTTCATTGAGTTGTATTTATTTTTAAAATACCAAAGACTCAATGACATTGAACAGTTGCTAGTGGGTTCCTCATTAATAATATATAGCCTTGCATTATCCACCATTTTTCTGAAGAAATCAACATCTGGTTAGCTATACTGTGACAGTGTGCAACATGAAATCTTGACAGCAAGTTTCAGCCACTGCTGTGGTTGATAGCATGTTCAAGTGGCGTCAACAGAATCTCAGAGTCATACTCTCACTGACAACGAGGCTTCAAATCACAGTGTCTGTGAATACGGCATCACTGATTCCCTGTTAGAGAACTGATCCCTGTGAACATGGCCCTGTTTGAGCACAGAATGGCCCGTCCCTAAGAGAGGAAACTGAGGCTCGTAGAGACGGTTGATTCAACATTTTAAATGGACTCTTAATGAAGGACCTGGCTGTTAATAAAAGCCAGCACTCTTTCTTTTGGGGCTTAATGAACCTCAAGAGGAACTAATTAAATTCATTATTAAACAGGTAGAATCTCTATAGCAGTTGTGATTAATTCCTGGAGGGACGTTCAGTGAGGTGTATTCTAAAAATAAAGCACGTGTAATTGCATCATTTTGGAGCTAGCATTGGCCTCTCTTCAGCAGATTCTCTGACATTCACCTGTTTTTCTGCTTGTGCCAAAGCGTAAATGCACAAGTGCCTCTGCTTGAGGTGTGAGACACAGTGCCAGGATGTATGTAAATTCTGTCCCACTGGAAAATCATTTGCATAGAAAATATGCTGTAACTAATGTGCAGGTCTCTGGAGCCGCTCCACTTTCCTGCCAAAAGGACCGTGTTTCATGTTCCAGAAGGCTGTTCGGATTTCCAGCTCCATCAGAATATACAGCCTGAAACTTAACAGTCTGAGAGGTCACAGAGGTACTCACAATTCTTTCAAAAATAATTTGCATTGTATATTTTGCACTGAAATTCAAAAGATATAACACAGAATAAATTGGAATACAATGATGAAAAAAAATTGAAAACATGTAACAATGAAGAGTCTCTCAACTGTGTGTTCGTCTCCATCTTGCAGGATAGGGGTACCGCTGGGCTGGGCTGTGTCTCAGTCTCTGGCAGGGTAGGGGTGTCCCTGGCTGGGCTGTGTCTCCAGTCTCTGGCAGGATAGGGTACCGCTGGGCTGGGCTGTGTCTCCAGTCTCTGGCAGGGTAGGGGTGTCCCTGGCTGGGCTGTGTCTCCAGTCTCTGGCAGGATAGGGGTACCGCTGGGCTGGGCTGTGTCTCCAGTCTCTGGCAGGGTAGGGGTGTCCCTGGCTGGGCTGTGTCTCCAGTCTCTGGCAGGATAGGGGTACCGCTGGGCTGGGCTGTGTCTCCAGTCTCTGGCAGGGTAGGGGTGTCCCTGGCTGGGCTGTGTCTCCAGTCTCTGGCAGGGTAGAGGTGTCCCTGGCTGGGCTGTGTCTCCAGTCTCTGGCAGGGTAGGGGTGTCCCTGGCTGGGCTGTGTCTCCAGTCTCTGGCAGGGTAGGGGTGTCGCTGGCTGGGCTGTGTCTCCAGTCTCTGGCAGGGTAGGGGTGTCCCTGGCTGGGCTGTGTCTCCAGTCTCTGGCAGGGTAGGGGTGTCCCTGGCTGGGCTGGGCTGTGTCTCCAGTCTCTGGCAGGGTAGGGGTGTCGCAGGCTGGGCTGTGTCTCCAGTCTCTGGCAGGGTAGGGGTGTCCCTGGCTGGGCTGTGTCTCCAGTCTCTGTGCCCATGGCATCTAGCTCTGCAGTGTGGCATCTGCAGACTGTAATGAAGCACACCTCTGCTGCCACCAGTGGTGTCCTGGCTGGCCCAGTCTGTGCCAGTCAAACAGGTGTCTCTTCTTAGCAAACGGGCCCATGCAGGGAGGGCCACTGTGAGCTCTCCTCATTCCCAGCTCATTCACTGCTGCCTTTGGATGCAGGGTTGACCTGAGCTAGTGGCATATTGGTTTGGGTTACAGAGCACCATTACTGATTGTAGGACTGCGTTTGCGGCCTCTGCATTTATCCACCTCTCAGCGCCCGCAGCAGAGCCGCTGAGGTTTAAGTCAAAGGCCTTCCTGTATTCTGTTATGTTCGAAAAGGCCAAAAATAAAATTAAATAATCTGTTGAAAAATATCTAGATTGTGTCCTTGCAGAGGCTGTTGATCCAGTGTAAATGTAGCATAGTTGGTGGCATGGTGCAGGCAGGCTGTCTAATCACACTGCCTTGGTCCTCACCTGACTGGACTTGAATGTGATGGGTACCCGAGCAGTTTGTTACCTGGAGTACCTCCATGTGCGCTGCGCTGCGCTGCGCTGCCCTCTCAAACATGGCCCCCCCGAGAGCTTAGCGCCGCATTTTCATAAACCCTCCTCGCATTCTGATGTCCCGCCCAGCCTCAGACTGCCGCGGCAGGGCTGGAGCTGGACCGCGCGACCTTGCCTTTAAGAGGATGAATAAAAAAACACTCAGAGGACAAACTGTCTCCATCACATCTTACTGAGTCAGCAGTCCTTCTGCTAATTGCTAGTCTTAGCTTCACTGCGTTCCTTTTCTCTAAGGAGCAATGGCCAGTGTGATCTGTCTTCAGTACTCCTTATTATGCAGTCAGCAGTGCTTCGCTGTGCTTTCTCTCAGGGTCACGGAGTGCTTCCTACATGTTTCTCCATGTATACATCCAAACCTTCCTGTCACTATGTCTTATGTCTGTCCACAGCGAAGTGACTGAAATACCCTGGAAATTAAGATGCCATCGATCATACATTTAAAAAGAATAAGCGGTTTCCTTCATCTGAGGAAACACTTCAGCCTGGAAACACTCTAGGAGGAAAGTGGGACTGATTTGCAGCTCGCTGAGTGTTTGTCCTAATTTCCAGCAGTGTCTTTTAAACCACGCACACGCCTCCTCAGTGATTTTGGGAGCTTCTCGCCTCGTCCTGAATAAGGGTGCTCCTCAGTCTGTGGGGTCCTGTGTGGAGGGCGCGAGCGCACACGGGGCAGTGAGCGTGTTTTGCTCTATCGATTGGAGAGGAGGCGTAAGTGCGCCCCTTCCACCTGCCCCGTGACCCTCTCAAACCGCGCGGAGCGGAGAGGGTACGGATGGCTGCCTTGTCCATTTTTAACAATCGCCTCTCACTGCAGAGCTTGGCTCTGGGGCGGTGTTTCAGCGGACCTTCGCGGCGCTCGCGCTGCCGGCAGGGGCCAGGCTCGTGTGTGACCTCACCACGCTCTCATCGTGTCAGATCACAGAAGCGAATAGAAAGGTGAGGAGCACTGGAGAGGCCAGCGCTCAGAGGAGCGCTCGCACGCCAGCTTCGCCCCTTAAATATGCACGACGGCACTTCAGATATAAGGCGCAGTGCTGTGTGGCCTCACTTATCACTCTGAAATACTCAGGTGCCAGCGCCACACTCTTCAGCTGGTCTCACTTTAAAATATGCACCAGAACAGGACACACTGTACCAGACTGGCAGTGACAGTGAGAGAATGGATGCAATGACTGAAATAAATGCTTTTTAAAAAAGGGCACAAACACAGAGCATGTGCGATGGCAGTGTTTTGAGTCTTGGAAGTTTCTCAGTATCAACACAGCAAGATTTCTGGTGTGAAATAAAGTCCAACTGCTCTATTCCTTCATGTGCTTCCAGAAGGAAGGAAATATGCTTTATCAGAGTTTGACTCATCACTTAATATTTTGCTGTGTGCTGCAAAAAGCATCACCGTACTGGAAAAATACGTAATATATCCATACACTGTAAGTATAACATATGCTGTGTATCCTGACTGACACACGCAGACCTCTGTGCTGGCAGGAGGGCTCGTTTTCTTAAGATTGGTGAATGGGTCTGAGCTCATGGGTGAACTGGTCAGTACCGGGTCCAGCAGCGTGGACGCTGAGGCCATGGGCCGGCCTGGAGCTCACCACATGACAGCCTTCCTTTGAGCAGTGGAAGGTCTGTGAGACACAGTGATTACAGCAGGAGGCACCATGGAGCCCAATGTACGCTAACGAGGGGGGCACCTGATCTGCACATGAGCCGCAGCAGAGGTACGGGGGGGAAAGCCTGCTGGGGCAGAGAGTCCCGGGTCAGGGGCTCTGATTTCCTGGGTCTTCGTCCCCAACGCTTCCCCTTTGGACCGCCCCAAACCTGGCGGACATTCAGATTCCTTTTTTAGCTCAGCCATGCACTACCCTGGCCCCGGAGCTCTGAGCGTGTTTACGGCTGTGCCCCTCCATCTGACCTGTGATTCATGAGGCAGTTTGATCAGTTATTATTCATCCGTACTGAAACACCCCCAGCCTGACGGGCGTGGCTCTGGAGAGCATCCAGCCCGTGCTTATCCGCTCTCATTAAGCATGCTAATTAATCCAATCAGCCAATTATGGCATTCAGGGGTTCAGAGGGAGCGCATGTCTGGCAGAGCCAGTCAGCCCAGTTCTACACTATATCAGGCTAGGGTTCAGGTGATCAGTGCTGGTGCTGTCAGCTACGTTCCTGAGGGCTTCATTAGTCTATGGAAGCTGATAATTACACTGTTAACTCACCCTGACTCCGGGTTTTTGGGGTCTCTGAATGTGAACCGAGCTGAGTCCAGCAGCCCCCCCCCATGTCCTAGCAGGGTTAATCGAGGAAGCTCACAAAGAGGGCGATGGAACAGTTTTTTCCTGTTCTTACAGCAAACATGCTGACTGGCCTACCTGAGTGACTCAGCGTCACTCTGCTCTGTATTTCTGACAGAATGAGGATGGTGGGGGAGCTGGGGAGGGGAGGGGGGGCGCGTTATGAAGTGACGGCAAGAATATGAGAACAAACTGAAGCACTGAAGTCATTTTTCATGATGTTTCAGGGTCTGTGTCAAATCCATTTTCAGTGAGAGAGCGGGGGGCTCTGAAGAGCCTGCCATATTTGTTCCACCCTCCTCACTGCAGACTCTGAGGAATTCATCACACAGATGTGCTGTAATGAGCTCCTTGTTTTCACCAGATCTACACATGAAAAGTAAACTTCAGATGTATATTTTAGATGTTAGATATAAAATAAAGACTTATGAGTGAGGTACAGTGGGAATAATGGTGTTCCTTTTCCAGGAGCACACACGCGTGAGTATACGCGGTAACGTGCATGTCTGTGACAGTGAAACGGCAGTGACAGGCGTTGTTTTGAGTGTGTGAAGGGTAGAGAGTTTCTGCTCTTTGTTTCTCTGCTACAAGGCAAATGAAATGTGATGATTGTCCTGAAAAACACATCAGTTATAACTTCATACATTTCCTGAGTAAACCAGAGATAAGAATGTCTTCTACACACACACACTCTCACACACTCTCACACACGCACACTCTCACACTCACACACACACACACACACACACACACTCACACACTCACACACACACACACACACACACACACACAGACACACACACACACTCACACACTCACACACACACTCACACACATACACAGCCACTATATGCCATCCCAGTCATTGTTTTATTCATTGATATCTCATTTTTTACATTACATTTACATGAGGGGCATTTGTTAGACGCTCTTATCCAGAGCGACTTACAAGGCAAAGTGCATAAGAACAGTACAAAAAGTGCAAAGATAACCCTAGAGGGGGGTAAAGTCCCAAGTGCCAAAGGTGATCGAATAGATCATTTCTTCCCCATTACTAATCAATACAAGCAAATTCACAAAAAAGGGCCACATGAAACTCCTGAAGGAGCAGACAGAGCTGTGGGAAAGGACAGATGTACAGTGCTGCAGGCAGGAGAGGGGAGAGGAGGAAGGAGGGACAGGGGAGAGAAGGACAGGGAGACAGGCCAACATGTTCTATGAAACGTGTTCTTTTCAGTTTAAATGAAAAACACGTCCTGCTTTCAGAACAGACCTTTCAGTGTTTCATGTATCTTCAGTCCTATGAACATACGGCAGGTCTTCATTAGCATAAGTGCTGGCTTCATCACCCAGCATTTGCCCTTGGAGAGGCTAAAGGCTAACGGAACCAGAGAGGAAAGTGCTGCTCCATCCGTTACAGGCCCCCTCAAACTAAACTTCCTGATTTAACCCACAGAGATCCACACGGCCATACAGCACCTGCTTTAACTCACAGAGATCCACACGGCCATACAGCACCTGCTTTAACCCACAGAGATCCACACGGCCATACAGCACCTGCTTTAACCCACAGAGATCCACACCGCCATACAGCACCTGCTTTAACCCACAGAGATCCACACGGCCATACAGCACCTGCTTTAACCCACAGAGATCCACACAGCCATGTAACTACCTCACATCTGCAATATATGCAGTAACATACATGAGAACGTGTGAAAAATCTATAAATGAATTTGAACTCATACTTTTAAGGTTTATTTTTTGCTTTTTTTAACTTGGATCATTGCGCAACACCCTTTTAGAAGTGCAGGATGTAAAATGATAAAAGCCCTGGATGGGTCTGGTGGGGATCTTACCCCACAGATCGCTCTGAGGCAGAGTTACGCTGTCCTGGCGTACCCTCCTTCATCAGCCAGCTCTCCTCCTCTCTCCTCACATAAACACGTGTCTTAATCTGTAGTTTTAGCCAGAATTACAGGCTTATTTTGAGCTACTTTCCTGTTCCTCCAGCCCCAGTCCTCAGTCTCAGCTGTGATGATTGGGCCAGCGTGGTCAATGGCCTGGATTCCCTGCAAATCCCCCTCACATCCACAATCTGGAGGCTGTGGACGTGCCAAGGGTTTTTATTTTGTTTAGTAACTGGATTTTGTTCCCTTCTGTTTTTTGTGTTGTTTTTTTCCCTTTATGGAAGCAATCTAATGGGCATTGGACTCCAATAATTGCTTTATTATGAAGTTAATACATCTGACGTAGTTTATAGACACTAAAAATAAAGCATGACTAAGCTAACATTCTCCTTGGTATTAATGGTTCTTCTGCTTTGCTTATTGCTCTTTCCTGAAGATTAATATCTCAAGCCGTGCCCTTTTTAGTTTCATTTATTATCTTTGGCTCTGCCTGATAGCTTAATATCGCATTATGAATTTCACTCCTCTAGTTCTTTTCCTTTAAGGACACCAGCGCTCTTTCAAACATGGCCTTCCAGCATATGCTCTGCTGCTGCAAGAGGGAGAGAGAGCTTATGCCAGAGGCAGGGAGACAGAGCAGAGACACACACACACACACACACACACACACACACACACACACACACACACACACACACACACACACACACACCATGGGGGCAGCCCTGTCTCTGAGCTACAGAGGAGTGCTACCTCCCAAATATACAGGGCAATGTGATAAAACATTCATTATACAATTTAGGCATGTACAGATGTGAAATTGCAATTGACAAAAAACGGCAAAAGGAAAAAAAACTGTGAAAATTCCAGATCTCTTGTATGCAGTGTAAAACAGTGGTGTTCATGGGGACTGTGAGACTGAACGTCCTCTGGCTCTCAGTGCAGAGTGAAGGCCTCATGTTACCTGAAATGGAACCAGGCTGGAAATCACATTTCACCTGCTTTCACTCACACTTAAGTCTGATTAACCCTTTCCAAATAAACTTCACTTAATTCTTCTCATTTGGTTCAGACTTAATTCTTCTCATTTGGTTCAGACTTCGTTAAGGATGACCATTCACGTAGAAAGCAGTAATTAAACATGACAGACTTCAGCTTTGAGCTGGACACACTCACTCTACTCAGGTGCAAACACTGTGTATGCTAATGAATCAATCAGCAGCCTGCGGTTTCGCTGTGCTTGGGAATGCCAGGCTTCCCAGTGGGTTGCCCTGTGTTTCAGCACCAGTCAGAATGGGCTGATGGGATCTGGGCTGCGCTGCTTCATCGCAGTGATTCGATCCTGAGGAAGGCCTGGCAGAGAGTGCTGCCAAATCTGAGCTGTGTCTCTCTTTCCTGTCGTCAGGGTTTTAATCAAAGAGAAGAGGTGATTTAAACTGTTCTCTGTGATTACAAATGTCCTCTATTGCTTTTGGACCAAAATACCAACATTAACTGCTGTAGAACATTAGAAGTTTGTTTAGCCACTTCTCTGGTTTGTGAATGTATGTATGTATTCATTTTACAGAACTGAAAACTGGCAGAACGTGTGATGGACATCGACTGTTCACTCCAAAGCGAGAAACCGCATTTTTCAGTGTGGTTCAGGCAAAGGACGCAGTTCAGCAGGGAGAAATGCAGAGTCGTCGCACTGCAGCATGCAAATGGCGAGTCTGCCCGGCAACTGACCACATCCTAAAAACACCAGTCTGGATGAAGATCCCATGTAGCTTTTGGGAGGAACTCCAAAATGGACAAAGCGCTGCATTATCAGCCACTACCTGCAAGTAAGTACTGATCTTTACATTTATGTTTGTGCACTGTATCCTGCAGAGCCAAGAGACTGGTGGTGACTGGAGGTGCGTGTGTTATAGGTATCGTGGCCACGTTGTTCAGTAAGACAAATATTTTGGCTGTTTATGAGAGAACATTGTTGTTATTGGTGTTCCCCTCTAGGAGTTTTTTTCCCTTTATCTCTCAGATTATCTTCCTGGTTTCATACCTGTGTTACTGTACAGCTGCGTGATTCTCACTAGCCCATAGAACACCTCCCTTCCTGTTTGTGATTGACGTTACCGGCAGAGAAGCCCAAGCTGCTGGCATGAAGGATTTAGTGTCTTTGCTGGTGACTGGAGGAACAGCGGTGAACACAATCCCACTCTGTCTGATTCCACAATCATTATCTCAGCCGAGAAAAACACACTGCTTGTTACCGTTACGATACTGCAGATGATTGCTCCAACAAACTGCAGGCATTTCCATTACAGAAAATGATCTTCTGCAGCTTGGTAATTGGTCAGGGAATAACATTGGCCATCCTCTGACTCCACTGAAATACCCAGGTTATATAGTCTGACATATAGTTTCAGACTTACAGCATTACCCAGGTTATATAGTCTGACATACAGTTTCAGACTTACAGCATTACCCAGGTTATATAGTCTGACATACAGTTTCAGACTTACAGCATTACCCAGGTTATATAGTCTGACATACAGTTTCAGACTTACGGCATGACCCAGGTTATATAGTCTGACATACAGTTTCAGACTTACAGCATTACCCAGGTTATATAGTCTGACATACAGTTTCAGACTTACGGCATTACCCAGGTTATATAGTCTGACATACAGTTTCAGACTTACGGCATTACCCAGGTTATATAGTCTGACATACAGTTTCAGACTTACGGCATTACCCAGGTTATATAGTCTGACATACAGTTTCAGACTTACGGCATTACCCAGGTTATATAGTCTGACATACAGTTTCAGACTTACGGCATTACCCAGGTTATATAGTCTGACATACAGTTTCAGACTTACGGCATTACCCAGGTTATATAGTCTGACATACAGTTTCAGACTTACGGCATTACCCAGGTTATATAGTCTGACATAGAGTTTCAGACTTACAGCATTACCCAGGTTATATAGTCTGACATACAGTTTCAGACTTACGGCATTACCCAGGTTATATAGTCTGACATACAGTTTCAGACTTACGGCATTACCCAGGTTATATAGTCTGACATAGAGTTTCAGACTTACAGCATTGCCTTTCAGACACTGGGCTCTTTCCTGCTGCATTAGAAAATGCTTTGTTATTATTCAAAGGAACAGGCACACTTTATTACAGATTTTACATACACAGAAAAGTGAACAGGTGTGCAGCAGGTGTACAGGTGTGCTGCCTTAAATTGCAGGTTGTCACACCTGAGGTAGAACTGTCAGAGAGCTAACCGGCAGAGCGTGGATTCTCACACTTAGGCTTTAATATCAGGAGGACTTTAACTGTCAGTCAGCACAGAGTCCCATCCCCCAGGCCTCAGAAACTTTCCATTTCATTTAGTCACACACTTATCTCTCAGTGTTCAATATACTGAAATATTACCATTTCATTTATATATGCATTCAAATTAAACATAACTTTTTTGTATGTTTGTTTTTGTCAAACAGTAGTTGTGTTGGAGTGTAGCTGTTTGTGTGGTCACAGACAGTAATTCAGCAATGATGCTTGCTGGTCTCTTGTTTTGTCTAAAAATGTTTTTTGTGACAAAAGAAGCAGCATTTTTCTTGTATGGTAAATTATGCAATTCACACTGCAACTGAGTGCACATTGTGGAAGAGGAGAAGTGAGGGATCGCCTTTTAAGCAGCTGAAAAAAGAGCGTCATGGCGGAGCAGAACGCAAGGTCACACATGAGCAGCGCGGTGACGGCTACATCGCCCTCAGATGCTCATTGCCTGGCAGAGGATTTTGCCCCGTAGCAAAGAGCCTCATTTTCATGTCTCAGCTGTCAAACGCAACAGCGATGGCACACGGCGAAACGCCATTTGAATACAAAACCATCACTCCAACGCACATGTACCATACTGTCATTCCGTACTTTAGGTGTATGCTGAGGCGGGATGGATTGAGAGAAAAATGAGTGAATGGATGATTTGCAGGCCTGAAATAAAGCACCTGAGGCACGGTGCTGAGGGAGGGACCGGGGTGAAACAAAGCCCTTGAGTTTTAAAGGGCCAAACGCTGGCGGGGATGTATGGGATGAAAACAGAATTTCATGCAGCACAAAGTGTCTGCTGGTGCTTAAACCTGCATCTGCATGTGTGCAGAAATCATAATATCAGTAATATGTAATAACTGAGGCCACAGGTTATTACTCATTAAGTTTAATGTAAGTAACATGGTTGTTGTTTGTGTTCTTAATTGGTGGTCTGTAATTCAGGAAAATTCCAAAAGTTGAGAAGTGTAATGATATGCACCTGATGTGCAATACTGAACACTGACACTGCGTGATAATGTGCTTATAACCATGTGCATAACCATGTAATGTGATAATAACCATGTGCAATACTGAACGCTGACACTGCGTGATAATGTGCTTATAACCATGAACGCTGACACTGCGTGATAATGTGATAATAACCATGCGTGATAATGTGATAATAACAATACTGAATAACGCGCTGACACTGCGTGATAATGTGCTAATAACCATGTGCAATACTGAACGCTGACACTGCGTGATAATGTGGTAATAACCATGTGCAATACTGAACACTGACACTGTGTGATAATGTGATAATAACCATGTGCAATACTGAACGCTGACACTGCGTGATAATGTGATAATAACCATGTGATAATGTGATAACTGCGTAAATAACCATGTGCGTGATAATGTGCTTATATACCATGAATACGCTGACACTGTGTGATAATGTGATAATAACCATGCTGACACTGCATAATGTGCTAATAACTGAATACTGAACGCTGACACTGCGAACGCTGACACTGTGTGATAATGTGTAATAACCATGTGCAATACTGAACGCTGACACTGTGTGATGTGATAATAACCATGTGCAATACTGAACGCTGACACTGCGTGATAATGTGATAATAACCATGTGCAATACTGAACGCTGACACTGCGTGATAATGTGATAATAACCATGTGCAATACTGAACGCTGACACTGCGTGATAATGTGCTAATAACCATGTGCAATACTGAACGCTGACACTGCGTGATAATGTGATAATAACCATGTGCAATACGAACACTGATACTGAACGTGACACTGTGTGATAATGTGGTAATAACCATGTGCGATACTGAACGCTGACACTGCGTGATAATGTGATAATAACCATGTGCGATACTGAACGCTGACACTGTGTGATAATGTGCTTATAACCATGTGCGATACTGAACGCTGACACTGTGTGATAATGTGATAATAACCATGTGCGATACTGAACGCTGACACTGCGTGATAATGTGATAATAACCATGTGCAATAACTGAAATGCTGACACTGTGTGATAATGTGATAATAACCATGTGCGATACTGAACGCTGACACTGTGTGATAATGTGATAATAACCATGTGCGATACTGAACAATGTGATAATAACCATGTGCGATACTGAACACTGACACTGTGTGATAATGTGGTAATAACTGACACTGTGTGATAATGTGGTAATAACCATGAACGCTGACACTGATAATGTGGTAATAACCATGTGCGATACTGAACGCTGACACTGTGTGATAATGTGATAATAACCATGTACTGAACGACACTGCGTGATACTGAACACTAATAACCATGTGACACTGTGAACGCTGATAATGTGATAATAACCATGTGCGATACTGAACACTGACACTGTGTGATAATGTGATAATAACCATGTGCGATACTGAACGCTGACACTGTGTGATAATGTGATAATAACCATGTGCGATACTGAACGCTGACACTGTGTGATAATGTGGTAATAACCATGTGCGATACTGAACGCTGACACTGCGTGATAATGTGATAATAACCATGTGCGATACTGAACGCTGACACTGCGTGATAATGTGATAATAACTATGTGCAATACTGAACGCTGACACTGTGTGATAATGTGGTAATAACCATGGCAAGTTACAGCTATTTGTTTGTTTGCAGTGGAACGTCTACCTTCCAAATCACATGGAGCAAGTTATCATGTTCTTAATTACACGTGTGAGACAGAGCCTGACCTGTTACATGTCAGCTATCATTATGCAAGTTTGCCATAATGTAACATGTGTGTATTTACATAATGATGGCTGGCATTTACAGAGAATAATTTTCTGTGATTATTGACTGTTGGAGTAAATAATGGTTATGGCAGAGCATGCTGAATAGATGAGAAAACCTCCTCACTGTCCATATGATTCGTGTGCGTCTTTGACGAGTATAAAGGAAGTAGCAGTCTGACTGAAGGAAAATCATAAAAGAAAGGATAAACCTGAATGAGAATGCAAACAAATACATAGTGAACTTGAAGTCTGCAGATATTGTTTCTCAGTGCATTTTTTCTGCCTTTCCCTGAAGTCATGAAAACAGTTAAGGATTCATACATTTTCTGTTAACACTGATGTGCGGAATATTGTCTGTGGTTTACTGTAGATTTTCTTTTTTTAGAATCTATAGATCCTATCATGGTGATTTGTATTCTGTTTCGTGGTTTGTAGACAAATAATGTTTTTATTGCAGTGTTCATATTAGTGTGTGAATTACACAGTGAAAGAGACTTTGCTTGTGGAACTGTAATTGTTAGATTTCCATCTCTAAGGAATAGATACATGGCCTTGGAAAAATCCAAAAAATGAAAGCAGCAGATATTCTTGCATCACAACAATATCCATTTATTATATTCGTAGAAGTGATTTTGATGTTTTTCAATTTACAGTAGGTTTTTTTCCCCCTTTATGTTACCGTCAGTGAAATTCAATATTGCTGTTTATTTGTGTATCATTTATTTCACTGACATGAGCCCTCCTCAGACCACTCATGCTGAAAGGACGTGTCACATGAGGGCGGGGTCTCTGACTGTGTGGAGTCGGTTTCTGGGAGTGTAATTAAGAGCGCTGCTGTATTCCCCCTGCCACTGAGGGCCCTTTACAAACAGCACTATTTGCATAAATATTACCATTTTTTGTATACCGTAGATACAGGATACAGTGGGTCATCCTGGGAAAAAAAAGAATGTTTGTGCATTTGTGAGCACGTTGTGTTCAGTAGCCTGTCCTCGATGTACATGGGCTGCCATGTTCAGCATTAAGATGTTCTTTTCATCTGCTTGTTCAAAGGTTCGTGCTGAATGGTTGGGTTTTTCTCAGTGTGCCAATTGTCTGTGTGCTCATCTGTATGATTAAAGCTTGACAAATATTTTACAATTCCAATTCCCAATTCCCAATTCCCCATCTTCTCCATTCATCTGAGTTACTGTCATCAGTGAGAGCTCTGTGCAAAAGGAGTGAGCAGAGCAAGGGCAGTGAAGAGGAACATATGAGTAATTAAATTATAGAATGGTAAATAAATATGCCAATTAACAACTTTTAAAAATAAATGTTCATACATTTACTAATGTACAAGTAGACTTCCTTCAGTTTGAGCGTCGTGTTCTGACATAAATACAGTCATACAGCTCTGTAGTTATTAGTCTCACACTGTTAAATATAAGGCTGTCCACTCAGCCCTGATGTGTCTGACACATCATAATTGAATGCAAAAAAGAACATTTTTATGACTTCAGACATCTAAAAATGATTTCTCCTTTTTTTCTGAATTAATTTCTGTCTTGAGAATTACTTGTAGATGTCCTGTCATGTTTCTGTGAGGGTGGGAATCAGTAGGCTGTGGTCTACCAGCCCCTGTGGGATGCACACAGTGGATGTACTATCCACGCACAATCAATTATTTATATGCAAACAAAAGGAGTGAAAATGGCAGAATAAAAAGAACACCAATGAGGCTGTATTTTGTCCAGCCTCTCAGTAGCTGAAACTGCAGGTTTGTGTGAGAGCACAGCAACTCAGTGTCTGACATATTCTGCTAGTGTGAAACTGACGCTATTTAAATTGGTCACATGATGGTCACATGGTAGTATGAGATCGCTCATTATTCACTGACTTAATATCTCTTAATAAAGGTACTTCAGTATAAATAGTATTGTAAATATTTGATCTAGTTGGGAAAGCATAGATTAAGCAGTTAGAGGATGATGATGATGATGATGATGGTGATGGTGATGGTGATGGTGATGATGATGATGATGATGATGATGATGATCTCCTTGGCCAGGTCAGTGTGTCAGGATGCCTGTAGACTCAGCTGCCAGGCAGCTCAGTAACACCACTGGGGGTGAAGCCACGCCGTAAGCCTCTTTCTGGGGCAGTCTGCTCCGCTAGACGAGAGTAAAGCCAGGAATCAATGAGCCATCACTCCTAAAAAAATACATTCAGTCTGAACACATTTCAGTCAATGTAAATGTATTTCAGAAGTGGCTTGAGTAACATGGCATGAAAGATGTTCGCAATGATTGATCTTGGGGTTAGTGTCTGGGGGTGGAGTTGTACCTGACCATTTGTGTGAGGTGTGTAGAGTCTTAACTCTATAAAACTCAGCTGAAACACGCCAAAAGGCCTTCCAGGACCTGAGAAGTAGATAATAAGAGTCAAAATAGTTGAAATAATGGTACCTGAAGTAATATGCATTTATTCATTACTTTTATTCTGATTTACTTTACTTTAATTGCTTTGCAAGGCTGCACCATTAATAGTGTATTAAAGATAATCACAGGAATATCTTGTGCTATTAACTAATCATGAGAGGTTGCAGTTAATTTTTAAACTGATTGGCTACACTTTCTCTGTGATACTGCTGCAGACATTTAACACTGACTAAAGAATGAATGAACAATGATAGACAAATTGGAAATATGTTGATAAAAGGGGCTTACAAGTTCAGAAAATGATTTGACAATTAGCAGGTTTACTTACTATTTATTCCCTATTTTCATAAAATATTTATCAAAACCAAACATCTCCATTAATAATTGCAGTATTGTGCAGAAAATCACACCTCTCATTTTGGCATACACATGGAGCCCTGCTTTAAGAGCAGAGCTGTATAATATGCTTTACAGTGTTGAGGGCAGAGCTGTATAACATGCTTTACAGTGTTGAGGGCAGAGCTGTATAATATGCTTTACAGTGTTGAGGGCAGAGCTGTATAATGCTTTACAGTGTTGAGGTCAGGGCTGTATAATATGCTTTACAGTGTTGAGGGCAGAGCTGTATAATGCTTTACAGTGTTGAGGTCAGAGCTGTATAATATGCTTTACAGTGTTGAGGGCAGAGCTGTATAATACGCTTTACAGTGTTGAGGGCAGAGCTGTATAATACGCTTTACAGTGTTGAGGGCAGAGCTGTATAATGCTTTACAGTGTTGAGGGCAGGGCTGTATAATGCTTTACAGTGTTGAGGGCAGAGCTGTATAATATGCTTTACAGTGTTGAGGGCAGGGCTCCATAACATGCTTTACAGTGCTGAGGGCAGAGCTGTATAATATGCTTTACAGTGTTGAGGGCAGGGCTGTATAATATGCTTTACAGTGTTGAGGGCAGGACTGTATAATATGCTTTACAGTGTTGAGGGCAGAGCTGTATAATATGCTTTACAGTGTTGAGGGCAGAGCTGTATAATATGCTTTACAGTGTTGAGGGCAGGGCTCTATAATATGCTTTACAGTGTTGAGGGCAGAGCTGTATAATATGCTTTACAGTTTTGAGGGCAGAGCTGTATAATATGCTTTACAGTGTTGAGGGCAGGGCTGTATAATACGCTTTACAGTGTTGAGGGCAGGGCTGTATAATATGCTTTACAGTGTTGAGGGCAGAGCTGTATAATATGCTTTACAGTGTTGAGGGCAGAGCTGTATAATACGCTTTACAGTGTTGAGGGCAGAGCTGTATAATATGCTTTACAGTGTTGAGGGCAGGGCTGTATAATATGCTTTACAGTGTTGAGGGCAGGGCTGTATAATATGCTTTACAGTGTTGAGGGCAGAGCTGTATAATATGCTTTACAGTGTTGAGGGCAGGGCTGTATAATACGCTTTACAGTGTTGAGGGCAGGGCTGTATAACATGCTTTACAGTGTTGAGGGCAGAGCTGTATAATATGCTTTACAGTGTTGAGGGCAGGGCTGTATAATATGCTTTACAGTGTTGAGGGCAGGGCTGTATAACATGCTTTACAGTGTTGAGGGCAGGGCTGTATAATATGCTTTACAGGCAGTGGGGCAATTTGCCCTGATGCTGTGCTTTTCATTACTCCTAACTGCTTTCTAATGGAAGTGACACATACACCTGTATTTGTGTGTGTGATGCTGTGTGTGTATGTTTGGGTGATGCTGTGTGTCTGTGTGTGTTTGTGTGTGTGTGTCTATGTCTGTGAGTGTGTGTGTATGTGTATGTGTGTGTGTGTGTGTGTGTGTGTGTGTGTGTGTGTGTCTATGTCTGTGAGTGTGTGTGTGTATGTGTATGTGAGTGTGTGTGTGTTTGTGTGTGTGTGTCTATGTCTGTGAGTGTGTGTGTATGTGTATGTGAGTGTGTGTGTGTGAGTGTGTGTGTGTCTATGTCTGTGAGTGTGTGTGTATGTGTATGTAAGTGTGTGTGAGTGTGTTTCTGTGTGAGCATGAGTGTGTGTGTGTGTATGTGTGTGATACTGTGTGTGTGTGTGTGTGTGTGTGTGTATATGTTTGGGTGATGCTGTGTGTCTGTGTGTGTTTGTGTGTGTGTGTCTATGTCTGTGAGTGTGTGTGTATGTGTATGTGAGTGTGTGAGTGTGTTTCTGTGTGAGCATGAGTGTGTGTGTGTGTGTGTCTATGTGTGTGAGTGTGTGTGTGATACTGTGTGTGTGTGTGTGTGTGTGTCTATGTGTGTGTGTGTGTGTGTGTGTGTGTGTGTGTGTGTGTGTGTGTGTTTGTGTGTGTGTATGTGTATGTGAGTGTGTTAAACGCTGTAGGGTTCATGGCCAGGGTGTTTCATGCAGGGCCGTAGATTAGTGGCGGGTTTGGCGTCTGAACTCGGTGGGTTGGGTGTTTAAAGGCATCAGCTGACTGTGCAGTGCTGGCGGTGTTTGATCTACACGTCTGTGGGGAGCGCCAGGCCTCAGGCCGGGCCTGTCTGAGCCCCACTGGCCCTCTCGCTCAGGTGCCTCTCTGCGGCCCGTGACAGGGGGACGTGCATGGAAATCCAAAAGCTCACCCGCAGCTTGCATCGTCCTCCCTGGCCCCACGATTACTCATGCAAAAGGGGAATTTAATGGCTGTCAACAGCAGGATTCATTTCTTTCTTTCGCTCACTACATGAGAATCTCTGCCTCCCTCTGTCCCCTCTCCTCCCTCTTCTGTCCCCCTTCCCCATCAGTCCCTCCTCCTCTTCTCTCTTCTCCTACCCCTCCCTCCCTCCCTCCCTCCCTCCCTCCTTTTTCCACTCTCTCTTTCCCTCCTGCCTCTCTCTCCTCATTCTCGGTCATGATGGCTCTTAGGATTCTTAGGGAGGCTGGTCACATCGCTGGCCTACTGACAGCTGCCTGCAGCCATGTTTGGATCGCGGTCCATTGTGTGGCACCTGCATGTCACCTGCCGGGCCACCTTCCTGTGTAGCCTGGGCTAGCATGAGAGTGTGTGTGTGAGTGTGTGTGTGTGTGTGTGCGTGTCTGTGATAGTGAGTGTGTGTGTGTGTGTGTGTATGCGTGTGTGTGAGCCTCTGTGAGAGTGTGTGTATGCGTGTGTGCGAGCCTCTGTGAGAGTGTGTGTGTGTGTCTGTGAGAGTGTGTGTGTGTTATGTGTATGTAGTCACTCATAAGCTCATGTGCATTTCTGTGTTGTGATATCTCTCTGTTGAGAAGGCTTTTGCCCTCTGGCCCCTGTTCCTGAGCGACATTCTGCTCTGGAGTGTAATCTTTCCTTGTCTTGGATAGACTTCTCTGAACTAAGAGGTGAGAGAGAGACATCCATCTGCAAAAAGCACAGCACACAATCACAGAGTGACAGCACAGGCACACAGTCACAGCACACAATCACAGAGTGACAGCACAGGCACACAGCACAGCACAGCACACAATCACAGAGTGACAGCACAGGCACACAGTCACAGCACACAATCACAGTGACAGCACAGGCACACAGCACAGCACAGCACACAATCACAGAGTGACAGCACAGGCACACAGTCACAGATTTGTTAGGGGCTGGAGGAGTGGGATGGGGACATGAGAAATTTAAGAATTGGCGGGACAAAGGGGGGTTCTTGATACATGAAGTGTCTCCACATTTTATAAAGAAAGCTCATATGACCCTATGGATGTTCTTTGGGATTCCATTTGTCCTTGACTGACTGAAAAAAATCTGGAAACCAACTCTGTGGCATACTCAAGTGAAATGAAAATAACAGCAGAGAACAGGTTTACCACAAACATGAAGTTAATTCAAAAATATGTTGAAAAATATATGAATTTAAATGACTACAAAATATATTTTAAAAATATAATATTCTATCCAATCTTAAATTTTATAGGATATTATAAGATATATTATAATATTTCTATTTGCTACTGACAGTTTTCACTTTTATTTAGTTGGAAAATCACTCTGGGAAGTTACTGGAGTGAATGCTTTCTTTTCCATTTCTGAGCATTTCTTTATGTGCAGTTTTAAAATGCGTTGTCATATTTGATATAATTTTCATTTTGTTTTTATTGCTTTGTTTGCCGTCATAATTGATTGGAACAGTCATCCATTTTAGAAAGAATAACAAACAGTGAATGATGTTGCCACACTTGTGTGGGCTGCAGGGGACTCTGGGATAGGGGCAGCCTATTGTTCCTCCTCATCCATCAGTCTGGAGTGCCTGTCCGTGCACTGAGTAAAACTTTACAGAGCAGGGCATCTGTCTGTGCGTTGAGTAAAACTTTACAGAGCAGGGTATCTGTCTGTGCATTGAGTAAAACTTTACAGAGCAGGATATCTGTCTGTGCACTGAGTAAAACTTTACAGAGCAGGGTATCTGTCTGTGCATTGAGTAAAACTTTACAGAGCAGGATATCTGTCTGTGCACTGAGTAAAACTTTACAGAGCAGGGTATCTGCCTGTGCACTGAGTAAAACTTTACAGAGCAGGGCATCTGTCTGTGCGTTGAGTAAAACTTTACAGAGCAGGGTATCTGTCTGTGCGTTGAGTAAAACTTTACAGAGCAGGGTATCTGCCTGTGCACTGAGTAAAACTTTACAGAGCAGGGTATCTGCCTGTGCGTTGAGTAAAACTTTACAGAGCAGGGTATCTGTCTGTGCGTTGAGTAAGACTTTACAGAGCAGAGTATCTGTCTGTGCATTGAGTAAAACTTTACAGAGCAGGATATCTGTCTGTGAGCTGCGTAAATTTTTAGGTTAGAGTTTAAGGTTAGAGGTGAGAGATCAGTCAGTGCTGAGAGCATCTGTTGTACAACTTCAGTAATTCTTTCCATTCATTGCGGAGTAAAGTTAGATTTAATTCTCGTCCTTGTGTGCGGAGCTGCCTATTACAATGTGCTGACATTTAAATTAACTTGTTTTGTGAGAGACTCCCTAAAGCTGTGACTGTATTTCCAAATGCGCTTGGTTTCACACCCTCCCAACTGTCATTCTGAACACATCAAAATGGCATCAGCCATCAGTGACCTCACATTTCTGCAACAGTTTAGAAAAATGAGAGGTAAATAAGTACAATAATATCCTGTCATGGGGAGAGGATGTGTGGCAAGGTGTCATTATGTGTGGTCTGTGCCCATAGGATGTATGAGAATCTAATACTCTTCCTGGACACCTACAGGATGAATGTGTTAAGATGTTGAATGAAAAACAACACAAATCTTTAATCCTTTATGTTGCACTTGTAAAACAGTGTTGATTGTAGACTCACAGCAGTGTTTGCCTGATAACTCCATGTGCAAATGCCAGGCAGAGAAGTGAGAATGTGATTTAATCATTAAGGAGACTCATGTGCTTTTGTACTGGAGCTTGCCTCACACACCTGGCTCTGTCTTTATTGGTCTTTGTGTGGAGGGCTTTCACACCGCTCACAGGTTTATTTCCTCTGCTGCTCAGTGGGCACACACCCATGCCAG
>CM040764.1:24928827-24993827 GCA_022829145.1 Albula goreensis | reverse complement strand
CTGACTGCTCTGTGAAAGCATTCTGTAAAGTATACACATCTCTGTGTCTGTCTCAGAATTTCCCAAAGTCACCTCCTGGGACTTTCAGTCAGCTAATGTACACATTTCCAGTAATATATGTGCTAGACAACAAATATTTCCATTTTAAAGAGGCTCAGTTTTAATTGATTCAGTTATTGACTGGCAGGTAAAATCAGGAGGGTCCTATTTAATGAGATACTCGCATTCTGTTAAACTACATCTGACAACAAAATGATGTCAGAGCCTAAACAGGTTTTCTTTATTGATGAAAAGACAGACTTTATCAAAGACCTATGGCACGTCCCTCAGGGCCGAGGTTTTGAGCCGCTGTCCTGTTAAGGGCAGCAGAGTCCCCCCCCCACACAAGCCTCTGGCTGTAAGTGGTCATGTGACCTCCTCTGGCCTCGTTTTGATAATGCTAATTGATAATGCTCTGCCATGTGTCTTAAACACTTTGCATTTGCCTGAGAGGCACAGTGTCAAATGTGAAACTCCTTCTTACCCTTTCAGTTTATCAGGTGCAATATTTTAACACCTGCAGAATGTATCATGAGGCTGTCCACACCTTTAAGATACTGCGGCTAATTAAGGCTGACAGCGGTTCTCACAACATGCCCGTTTACTCTGTGCTTTGACAGCTCAAGTTTGCATATAAAAAGGGGGACAGGCTCACATGCTGTCACAAATATATCCACAGAGCAGAACACAGACATGCAGCTGTTCATAGCTGGAGCAATACACAGGCATTTTCAGACTGAGATTTTTAAAGAAAGATGATTTTTCAATAACAGAGGGCCTTTTGGTTGGCATGCTCTTCATGTTGTGTCTGAGATTGCTGTATGACCAGGTGTTGCTCACTCAGACGTCACTCACAGGGAAGAAGAATGACTCACTGAACTGGGCTGTCTTTATGGTCTGCATACTGTATTCGCTGTGGACTGAATCATCATGTTATTAATGTAGACTGAGAGTGAACTCCCTTTAAAATCATACGCATCTTGCTAAAATAGTTTTATGATTGATTCGATTGATTTGATAAAGCCTGCACATATTATGCACTATTTATTGCAGTATTACTTCCGACATGTGCATATCTCTGAGGTTCACACATGTAGAGGTTCACAAATACTTAACATAAAATTCCTCATTTAAATCTAAGTATATGTGCAATGCTCTCATTCTAATATGAAAACATATGTGAGCTTTCTCACTCACTGTGCACTGTAGCTCACCCCTGTGTTGGAGTGGTGTAAACTCAATTAGCACACTTTGTGCTGCGTCACAGGGAAAGCTAGTGGCCAGTGGATACCAGCTATGGGTCAGGCCAGCAGGTGGCTAATGGTGTGGATGCTGCTCTTATGAGCTGTTAAAACACGCACACACACACACACACACTCTCTCTCACACACACACACGCACGCACATACGCATGCACACACACACAGTGCTCACAGTGCTCTGATGAACTGATTCATTCATATGAGCTAAAATAACAAACATATATATGTTCCTGTTCTTTTCAACCTGTGTCAAAATTTCATATTATATTTTTATTGTATTATTTGAGCATGAAAAAAATGTCATAAGCATAATCATTTCATTTCAAACACAGTGTAAATGCTGCACCCTAATGGAACAGCGTGACTATGGCTCCAGCCTGAGAGCCTACACTCAGACCCTGGATTAAACATTCTTCAGAGCAAAAACATTTGGTGCAATCAACAGAAAACGGAGAAAAAGGCAGAATTAAGGAGCTAAAAAAGGGAAAATGAACTTACACATGGCCCATTTGTGGCATAAAACCTGAATGTGTGACTGTGTGAATTACAGTAGCTTTAAACATTCACACGTGCTTTCCGTCTTGCTCTTTATGAATGACTCTGCTGCTCTGACAGCGTTCATAAACAAATGCAGAACATCTCTGAGCTGCCTCCTCAAAAGCCACCATTCCTACTTTTTTTTAGCTATTTTATAAATATAACTCAGCAGGCAAATCTGAGCTTCTTTGCACCTGAATGAGGCAGAACTGAAATCGAAATTCCCCTGTCGATGTCAAAATTTAGCCTAATTGTGCTGGGCTGATTCTATTTTGGTCATTAGGAGGGATACCTGCCACTTTAATTGAGGTAATTAAGTGTGTGTGGTCCTTTTCTGAGCAGATGGGGTGCTGCTCGCGCCCATGCCTGCTCTCTTATAAATGCACACCTGCTCAAACTGAATAGAGTCCTAAAAGGTTACCCTAGCTGAGAAAAGTCCACCTGTGAAAGACATTTGTAGCATTTTACAGTTTGATAAAACAAGTTGTACATGGGAAGGTGTGATGCTGTGAGAGAGTGTTTTCTGTCACTCACATCTCACATTCCAGCACTTTAAACCCTTACATCAGGGAGCTGCTCTCAGGAAAGGGTTTTCTCTCTGTCTGTGGGCCAGCATGGCTGCTCACACGGCTCCTACCCTGCGAACCGCCAGCCTCACCTGACTTCAGGTTGCACTCGTATTGCAGTGTGATGTTTGCTTTCGTGTTTTTGGAACAGGTAAGGGGCTATTAAATGACTATTAGCAGTCTATAAACAGACTATTAATATGCTGTTAACAGCAACACAAAGTAAGCACAGCTGGCGGTGGCTTTGAGAACACATGAATGTGAGGGGTCAGGTTACGGGCCCGTGTGACTCGTTCTGATGCTGTTTTAGCTGATATATCACATCCTCTGATCTTATCATAGTGACACACTGTGGCGCCTCATACAGGTCCTTCATTTCTTTCCCTGGTGCTGAAATGTTGGGAGTCAGAGAGTGCTGGCAGCATAGATTGTGTCCACCAGCCATCAGGTCACCATCTCTTTTGATGGGCCGCTCTTACTCCATCAGAGGGAGAAATCAAACATGTGACATCTGTCTTTAAGGCTGCAGCAAAGTGTCCAAAACCAGCCTGCACACATCCTGGGCTTTTCTCTAGCAAACGCAGTTTTACGCTTTTCAGAAGATCAAATTAAATAAACCTCAGCTGTTGCTTGCTTGCTCTCTCAGTTGCCATTTCTTTCTCACCCTTCCTCTTTATCAGCATCCTCCCTCTCTGGGGGCTTTTAGCTCTGGTGTCAGTACAGCACCGTGGGAAGAGCGATTGAGGAACCTGTCAGAACACACGCCACGTGCACACACAGGGAAAATCACCTCCGCACTCAGAGAACAAAGCAGCACGAGTGGAGGGGCACAACAGCAGGAATTAATAGAGGCACTGCTGGGAGTGAGAGAGTGTGAGAAAATGTGTGTGTGTGTCAGAGAAAGTATGTGTGTGTGTATGTGTGTGTCAGAGAAAGAGTGTGTGTGTGTATGTGTGTGTGTGTGTGTATGTCTGTGTGTGTCAGAGAAAGAGTGTGTGTGTGTGTGTATATGTGTGTGTCAGAGAAAGAGTGTGTGTGTGTGTGTATGTGTGTGTGTGTCAGAGAAAGAGTGTGTGTGTGTGTTCGCGTGTGTGTGTGTGTGTGTGCGCGTGCGTGTGTCTGTGTGTGTGTGTCAGAGAAAGTATGTGTATGTGTATGTGTGTGTGTCAGAGAAAGTATGTGTCTGTGTGTGTGTGTATGTCTGTGTGTGTCAGAGAAAGAGTGTGTGTGTATGTGTGTGTGTCAGAGAAAGAGTGTGCGTGTGTGTGTTCGTGTGTGTGTGTTTGTGTGTGTGTGTGTGTGTGCACGTGCGTGTGTCTGTGTGTGTGTGTCAGAGAAAGTATGTTTATGTGTGTGTGTCAGAGAAAGAGTGTGTGTGTGTGTGTATATGTGTGTGTCAGAGAAAGAGTGTGTGTGTGTGTTCGTGTGTGTCTGTGTGTGTGTGTCAGAGAAAGAGTGTGTGTGTGTGTGTGTGTGTGTGCACGTGCGTGTGCCTGTGTGTGTGTGTGTGTGTGTGTTCGTGTGTGTGTGTGTGTGTGTGTGTGTGCGCGCCTGTGGATGTGTGTGTGTGTTTGTGTGTGTGTGTGCCTGTGGATGTGTGTGTGTGTGTGTGTGTGTGTGTGAGGTGTGTGTGAGTGTGTATGTATGTGTGTGTATGTGTGTGTGCGCCTGTGGATGTGTGTGTGTGTGTGTGTGAGGTGTGTGTGAGTGTGTATGTATGTGTGTGTATGTGTGTGTGCGCCTGTGGATGTGTGTGTGTGTGTGTGTGTGTGTGGGTGTGTGTGAGTGTGTATGTATGTGTGTGTATGTGTGTGTGCGCCTGTGGATGTGTGTGTGTGTGTTTGTGTGTGTTTACGGGGGCACGGGGGCACAGTTGACAGGCTGACAGCCTGAGAACAGAGTGTTTGCTGCTTGTTAAGACATGGGGAATTGGTGGTGACGTTTGTGGAAGCAGTTTGCACTCATCATGCAGTCGTAGAGGCTTGTGTGGATCCTGCACACAGAACATGATTTTCAGTTTTTGCTTTAATCTCCATTAAGGGAAGCAGCCAGCTGATCACTTTGACAGAGTCCTATGAACTCCATTTGGCCGTGTTTGGGCCCTTTTTGTAGGACCCAGACAATAAAATATAATTTTTTACCAGCATCTTCTTCAGCCTTTAAAATAAAACATGAGCTCAAGTAGTGGATCTGCAGAAATCAGAGCAATCTGTATTGATTTCCTGTGATACTATTCAATGAAAATGACAGTACAATTGACTATCACTGATAATGGACAGTTGTTTTATCCAGAAATGCACCATCCCCAGAGCTGTCTTTACTCTGACCATTAAACATCATTCACCCTGCAACACTGACTGCTTAAAGATTCCCCTCCAGCTTTCTGTTTGAATGAGTTTTAATACTTCAGCACTGCAGGTCTTGTGTGACACTTTGTCACTGAAGCTTGTGACCCCCCTCCCTTTGACAGTACTTCCCCTTACAGGCAGTAACCATGGTTTTAAAGACAGTACCTTCTCTTACAGACAGTAACCATGGCTGTTGAAGCTCTACTGTTCAAATATGTTCTTAGTTTTTTGTTCATAGAGCAAATCTTAAATCATGCCATATGTGACATAGAATTGAGTTATGTCATCACTCAAAAATGATAACAAACACAGCCTGTCAGAACACATGCCTTTTATCTTGTAAAGTGTTGCATAAACAGCATCCAAAAGAGAACAGATTCATGGGTTACCCTACGAGGGGCCGACATTTCTGCTTTGGTTTAGAAGCTTCAGGCGATAGTTCAGGGGACGTGCAGACAGCATCCAGGTAACCTCATTGCACCTGCCAGGAAATTATCAATAATTAAGTTATTTGTGCATCAATATGTGATTCTGGTGAAAAACAAGTCTTGCGAATCAATTTTATTTATGAGAAAAAAGCTCCATTGCTGAAACCAAGCAAAGGAGCATCACATATTGAACAATATGCACTGGACAAAGTCAAAGCACAGATTTGCTACATTTCCTTGTCTATTAAACAAATTGCTGTACATTAAAGTTGTCAGCATGTAGGGAACGTTTTAATGACACACTATGGTAATTAAGACTGAATCTGAGTGGCTTTCCTTTCTTGCTTTAGGGGTGCTAATGCATCATTTAAGATGAATAATGGCCATTATTTCTAGCAAAATGGAACAATTAAAGGAGCCGTAACCCTGTGTGATTCCTCCATTACAAAGTTTATCAGGCACCGTTCTTAATTAAACCTGTTATTACCAGACCATCAGGGAGTGACAGTCCCAGCAACCCCACAAACTCAACCAGGTCACATGATTGGCTGTCACTGCTGTCCTGGGCCAATCGTGTGGAAGAGGGCACAGAACATGCCAAGGTTGTCTCACCATGTGACAGTTGAGGGAACAGACCTCCCATTTAGCACATAGAGAGAATTAGCACGACCAGTGATAGGATTGTAGCCTATAGTACGTAGAGCCGCTCTGTACTTTTCAGAGCAACAGCTCCAGGTCCAAGCTAGGACAATTAACCTCCGGCTGCTTTGAACCCCCAAGTAATCCACCAAATGGAAAAGCCTAGGATAAAACCCATGGCAGGGCCAAGCTGGCAGGTCCATGGACTGGCACGGTAATCAATGAGATTTACCAACCAGCGACAGTGAGAAAACGCAGGTACTCAATACTGCAGGGCTGGCCAAACACAGAGCCTGGAGTGCTAATGTTTCCCTGTCAGTGCCCGCGCCGGACTCAATGAAGCGCCCTGCGGAGACGAGGGTGACACTGCTCAAACAGACCCAGACAAGCTTGCATCTACCCTCTGACAGGGGTGTCAAATATTTGGAGAGTTAATGGATAAATTAATGCAATTCTTTCAGATGAACAAATTGCCCTGGACAGGATTCTAATCAATGCTGTACTCTAAGCGAAGATCCTGTATTGATTTTGGGGAAGGCTGCTGATGCTTCTGTTCCTGCAGCACAGTCTGGGGTCACACTGACACGGGGGAAGGGGGTCTGAGGTCCAATTAAACATGGGGGCTCTCATCCATAAACGCACAGATCCGATTCTTCATTTGATCCAAACTGTGTGACTTCAAACACTGTGAGACGCTATAAGATGGGGGAGCAGTTCACTCTGACCTGTCCAAGGGCCAAAGAGACATTAAAGCAGGACGCTGGGACCATCGCCTACCTGTGACTGATGATGGGTCCTCTTCAGTCCTGGAGAAAATGTTTAGATTATGAGTGCACCCCTGGAAGAAGAGAGCAGCACACATCCATCAGTGTCTGGTCTTTGTTTATTAGTAGCAGATGGTAACAGTTTGCAGACTTAGACCTTCGGATGTGTGGGATTAATCAAGAGAGGGACAGGCACGCTCTCTGTGTGGCTGAGGTTATCTCAGGTTTGGAGGAGACCTGCTGCATCCTGCATCTTTTACCCTGCTTTGCTTGGCTGGATCCAGATCACATGTGCCAGCTGACTGACTCAGGCTCTTCATTGTGTTGCTGGATTATTTTGTGTTATTTTTTTCTGTTTCTGGGAGGGCTGCAGAATTTCCAGATGGAACTGAAACTTGTATGTCATTGGTAAATGACATATCCCCACAAATGTGGTCTTACAGTGTCTTAGTTTTGTGGGAAAAAGTCACTGAATGAGGAGGGTGACGTCTACTTTGACTGCTTGTGCAGACCATGGATGTCCTGTGCCTTCAAGTGATTCATTGGTTGAGTCCAGATACAGCTGGGTTTAAACTGATGTTTAAAACTCAATGGGACAGACAGGGGCAAAGCAGACAAAATGTACAGGGTGTGGCATTAAAAAAAGAAGCCTTTGATTCAGGAATGTCTTTGTCCTGCAGAGAATTGAAGAACTTAAACTTTGAACTGATCTGGGAGCCCACAGGAGGGGGCTGCAGATAATGGAGTGAATGATGGGAGATTATGGCAGAGTGATCACTGTTAATTAATCAATTAATCAGCCAAGCTTTACTTTGCAGCGTGCCATTTGAAACAGTGCTGTCACACTGGTTTCATGCACTGAGCATTTTCCAGAGGGAATAATGAAAGAAAACGGTTAAGTCAATGTTGTAAAGAAATGTAAAATGATTTTGGAAAGGTGATTGAGCTGAAGTCAAAAATGATGAAATGTGCAGAAGAATCACACATTTGAATTTACAGATGGGAATGTGCAGAGGTAATGCCAATGAAAGCTATCAAACCAATGAAAATCTATCAGACTCTCTGCTGGGACTCCACTACCCAGAATAACCCAGGCTCTCAGCTGGGACTCCACTACCCAGAATAACCCAGGCTGTCTGCTGGGACTGCACTACCCAGAATGACCCAGGCTCTTTAAACTGAAAGCCCCTCTTCACGCATCCCGAAGCTTTATTAGTTACATGTGAGAACACGTCTGAAAACTTCAATGTCAGTGGAAGTTTCCTGCTCACTTTACCCAAGGAGACGTTCATGAGCAGCATGAGGGCATGACAGCTGGAGAAGTAGCGCTCTTTCATTAGCACAGTAACTTTACGGACAGGATACCTGCATCACATCTGTCGTGTATGAAAGAACGTGTGAAGTTGGAGATGGTTTCAGGAGGATGTTAGAAAACTGGCTTTCACAGTCCAGTTACTCACGCCATGCCTATTTCCATATCAGGGTCATTGTGCAGCGCATGTTCAGGCTGCACGATGTGAGATAGATTTTAAAAACACAATCACAGGTCCATAATCTCATCCTAATCAATAGGAGGGAAATATTAATGAGTGCATAGTTATGTACTTCATTCAGTGCACTGACAGGAAGCAGATTGGTGTAAGATGAATTAAGATGCAGTGATTCTGGATGAGGTCGCTCAACGTTTGCGCTGCCCTCCCTTTTCCCCTTAGACCCTCTCCATCACAGTTTCTTTATCTCCATGCCTCCGTGCTCGTCAGCAGAAGGGAAGCAAGTGCAAATGCACCACCTGAGTGGGCTTCGGCTGTGTCAATGCACAGAGGAAGTCAAGGGATGCGGATAGTTTTTATTTCATAAACATTTTAAATTAGGCAGTTTCTTTCTCTGTTTGAACCTCATTGTGTTCTTGAAGGTTACATGTCTCTGTTTTCACAGACACATTACTTTTCGCTTACTTTGCCATTTTCTTAAATGCGGGCCATCTGGGGGACAGACAGCAAGTACGCGTGAGCAGAAAGGTCTTTCCACCTGCCAGGTCCTCACCAAGCCTTCCACTCATCTGGATTTAATAAGACGTGCATGACTCTTTCTTAGTATACCGTGGACAGGAAGTCATTATCAGGTGTTCTGCCAGAAAACGTTCATTTAAAAAGATAAAATGTAATACAAACGAACACTCGATTAGCCATTACAGAAGCGCTTTTAGTGTGCCCATTTAAATGCAAATTCTGCCTGTGTGACCCTGTCTGAATGACTGTGTGCACCTGAATCTATTACTCCCTTTGTGTAGAATAAGTTCCTATTGTGCACGTCTGTGTGCTAGCATGTTTGTGTGTGTGTGTGTGTGTGCGTGCATGAGTGTGTGAGTGGGTGTGCTTGTTGCCTGAGAAAGACACATGCTGGGTTCTTTGAGTGACCTCATCAACGTTTGACTGGTGTTTCAGTTTTCCCCAACTGAAAGACAGCATCACAAGGAAAGTAACCCAGTGACCTCCAAACCAATGCACACACTCACAAACACAAACACATGCACACGCACACAAACACACAAACACACACACACAGAATTACTAACACACACAGACACAAACACGCACACACACACACACACACAAGCACACACACAGAATTACTAACACACACAGACACAAACACACGCACACACACAGACACACACACTCACTAACACGCACACACAAACACACACACACACACAGAATTACTAACACACACACAGACACACACACATACACAAACACATGCACACACAAACACTCACACACACACAAACACTAACACACACAGAATTACTAACACACACAGACACAAACACGCACACACACACAAGCACACACACAGAATTACTAACACACAGACACAAACACACGCACACACACAGACACACACACTCACTAACACGCACACACAAACACACACACAGAATTACTAACACACACACAGACACACACACATAGACAAAAACACATGCACACACAAACACTCACACACACACACACACACCCTCACTCACACACACAAACACACACAGACTTACTAACACAGACACAAACACACACATACAGACTTACTAACACACACACAGACACATGCACACACACACACAGCCTCACTAACACACACACAGACACAAAGACACACACACACACACAGACAAACACACAGAACCAGACACACACACTCACTTTCACTTTGCAATGTGAGTCTACTTGTATGTTATGAGCAATTTTAGCATGCATACAGAATGTAATTTCTATCACTTTGTTTTCTCTATTGGTCCTTGTCAAGGACACATTTGCAAGCTCTTGAAGAGGTGTTGGTGGGCCAGTAGAGGGCACTCTTCCCTCTGAACCAAAGAGAACTCTGGTGCCCATGTGCAGTGATGGGGACACTGTGCTGTGGAAGGTGCTGTCATTCAGATGAGATGTCCAACCATGGTCCTGACCCTCAGTGCTAATTTAGAGAAGGAGTGCTATCCTCAGTTTCTTCCAAAAGTGTCTCTTTACACCTGATAATTCCTGCTTTTATCTGACTACATGAATCTCCAGCAATCAAGAGCCACCTCTATTCCCACATGAACAATACAAAAGCGATTTCATTTCTTAAATCACCTGCCTGCTTAAATAGATGGTTAAAAATACATTTTTACAACCTTAAATTATTGGTTTCCTACATTATTCACATAATTTGTGCCCAAACTAGGGTGACCATAAAAGAGTTATTACCTTCAGACAGATTTGGGGCCAAGGACTTTCCAAGGACCATGACTCCTAGCGGTTTTTCCCGTTATTAATCTACGGCAGGGTGAATTTACGAAACACGGAGCTAAAATTGATCCCAAACATGTCAGCAACCCTTGATTAAAGATCCCAGATCTAATGGTGTATCACAATCTGCGGTGACCTTTGACCCCTGCGGGCCTGCTGCCGTCATGTGGGACATAGCCCTAAAACACATTATTTATGAATGCGGAGCTTTCTGCATGCGCTGTGCTGTATAGTCTAATGTGAGTTTCCTCTTCCTAATTGTGAGTCATACATAAGAATGTTTGCATGAAGAATAACACCATTCTCAAACACAGCATCTCCTGCATGAAAAAATGAAAGATATTGTATGAACATATCTATGCAATCTTCATCTTCATTGCACTGATTTTGTTCAGGAATTTTGTTCAAAACTCTTCTGAATACCAACTGCATGCTGTCATGCCAGTAATAATGGCACAGAACAAAGGCTGAGAGTGTGTGACCGCTCTCAGAGTGACTGTGTGGTAGGAGTGTGTGACCGCTCTCAGAGTGACTGTGTGGTAGGAGTGTGTGATCGCTGTCAGAGTGACTGTGTGGTAGGAGTGTGTGACCGCTCTCAGAGTGACTGTGTGGTAGGAGTGTGTGACCGCTCTCAGAGTGACTGTGTGGTAGGAGTGTGTGACCGCTCTCAGAGTGACTGTGTGGTAGGAGTGTGTGACCGCTCTCAGAGTGACTGTGTGGTAGGAGTGTGTGACCTCTCTCAGAGTGACTGTGTGGTAGGAGTGTGTGACCGCTCTTAGAGTGACTGTGTGGTAGGAGTGTGTGACCTCTCTCAGAGTGACTGTGTGGTAGGAGTGTGTGACCGCTCTTAGAGTGACTGTGTGGTAGGAGTGTGTGACCGCTCTCAGAGTGACTGTGTGGTAGGAGTGTGTGACCGCTCTCAGAGTGACTGTGTGGTAGGAGTGTGTGACCGCTCTCAGAGTGACTGTGTGGTAGGAGTGTGTGATCGCTGTCAGAGTTACTGTGTGGTAGGAGTGTGTGACCGCTCTCAGAGTGACTGTGTGGTAGGAGTGTGTGACCGCTCTCAGAGTGACTGTGTGGTAGGAGTGTGTGATCTCTGTCAGCTGTAAGACGCTGATGGAAACGGGATCAGGTCCCATAAGTCAGCTATGCCCAGGACAGCTGGGATGAGCTTGCTCCACAGGGAGGCGTTTCATTGGGTCTCACACCGAAAACCTGCTCTATGGTAACCACTGACACTGATTCATTGGGTCTCACACCGAAAACCTGCTCCATGGTAACCACTGACACTGATTCATGGGGTTTTACACCAAAACCTGCTCCATGGTAACCACTGACACTGATTCATGGGGTTTTACACCAAAACCTGCTCCATGGTAACCACTGACACTGATTCATGGGGTTTTACACCAAAACCTGCTCCATGGTAACCACTGAAACTGATTCATGGGGTTTTACACCAAAACCTGCTTCATGGTAACCACTGACACTGATTCATGGGTTTTACACCAAAACCTGCTCCATGGTAACCACTGACACTGATTCATTGGGTTTTACACCAAAACCTGCTCCATGGTAACCACTGACACTGATTCATGGGGTTTTACACCAAAACCTGCTCCATGGTAACCACTGACACTGATTCATGGGGTTTTACACCAAAACCTGCTCCATGGTAACCACTGACACTGATTCATTGGGTCTCACACCGAAAACCTGCTCCATGGTAACCTTCTGATTGGAGATAAATCAACCCCTCATTCCATCATAGAGTAAGAATTTCCAGCGTGGTTCTGTTTTTATTCGGATCCCTACAGAAGCTTTCAGTCAATAATGCAAAGATCTGTGTGGCGCTGCGATTTTGGCCATTCCCAGCATCCTTCGTTTGATGGGTTATCACATCCCTCTGATGAGCTGTGGCTGTCAGAAGGAAAGTTTAGTCACTGCCTTTGAAATGTGATTTTTTTCACAGCACGACACCTGTGATATTTGTGGAAACTGTTCATCACTGCTTACTTTCCCGGCGCTTCTCTGAGCCTCATGGTGTTTATGCTCTAAAATAGCCTGTCTCTTCCATGATGAGCAACTTTCCATTACAGCTCATGGTGTGACATAAACATGCAGCAGGCAGTGGGGTTCTGCAGGGTTCTGTCAGACCCAGTGGCCCAGCCCGAACCCAGCCTGGTCTGCAGGGTTCTGTCTGACCCAGTGGCCCAGCCGAATCCAGCCTAGTCTGCAGGGTTCTGTCAGACCCAGTGGCCCAGCCCGAACCCCAGCCAGGTCTGCAGGGTTCTGTCAGACCCAGTGGCCCAATCTGAACCCCATTCTGGTCTGCAGGGTTCTGTCAGATCCAGTGGCCCAATCTGAACCCCATTCTGGTCTGCAGGGTTCTGTCAGACCCAGTGGCCCAATCTGAACCCCATTCTGGTCTGCAGGGTTCTGTCAGGTCTGAGAGGCTGGGGCAGATGTCGTCCCCATATTAATGAAATACTGGCTGTGGTGACAGTGGGGCTGAACCAGGCCGTGCATGTGGCGCTGTTTCTGATGGTCAGCCAACTGTGGCAGCATGCTGGCACATCAGAATAAAACGCCTTCCCTTTTGATGTTCACACTGATCGATTGTCCTGCCCTTCCCTTCAGACAAACGAAAATGATCGTTCCACCATTCTCTCTCCCTCTCTGTCTTTCTCTCTCTCTCTCTCTATCTCCTGTCTTTCTTTTTCCCTATCCTTCTTTCTTGCCTGAAAAATAAACATCTCCGTTACCGATTCTGGTTGGTGCCTCAACAAATACTCATCAGCTACTTTTGCTGTATAAGTTTCCCTTACTCAGGAAGCTGGTGTAGAGCAGACAGCAGGGGGCGCTATACAGAAGGACAAACACAGAGGTTTCCAATGGGAGGGTGTTTTACAGGCAGATTTAGTGTAAAGTGGTAAATGAAGCTCTGTGTTATGTTTCGATGGTAGAAAGTAATGAATGATTCAGTATTGTTTTCAGGCCATAGATGCTGTTCATTACATCATTATGTTCAGGATCAGTGCTGAGCAGGAATGTGCACACAGGGTTAGGAAAGAAATCAGCTGCAGCTACTGACATTATTAATGCTTCAGCCAATCACGGAGCCTCAATCAGAGTGGCAGCATTGCACAGCGGAAGCTCCTTTATCCCTGCACAGGAAGTGGAAAAGGAACTGGCCCGTAGAATCTGTCCTCTTACCATCTCTCTCAATCAAACAGCAGTACTCAATTATCCTTCGGAAAGGACATAAAGAAAACTGCAATTTCCCCAGCCTTCATTTTAAACACCTTCTGTGTGGGTGACCAGGTGAGCACACTTTCAGATGTCTGTGTGTCAGTAACTCAGTCCACAGTTTGACCTGGCAATGAGCCGTCTGCCACAGCACCTCCCAAAGAGGAATAATATTAATGCAGAAATACTCATGTCACACTGATATGACCGATGAATTAATGCAGAAATACTCATGTCACACTGATATGACCGATGAATTAATGCAGAAATACTCATGTCACACTGATATGACCGATGAATTAATGCAGAAATACTTATGTCACATTGATATGACCGATGAATTAATGCAGAAATACTCATGTCACACTGATATGACCGATGAATTAATGCAGAAATACTCATGTCACACTGATATGACCGATGAAGGGCTTCTCTGCAAAATAATTTCAAAAAAATATTTTTGGCACTTAACCCAGTCCTGTTCTCTAATAAAGGGTTCAGGCCGGAGAGCGAATGGAGGGCAGCGGAGGCCAGACAGTGCTGTTCACCCCCCGCTCCAGCAGGGCCTGCAGGACCTCACGGCCCACAGGCAGCTGTAATATCACTAATCAGCCACTTTACTTTTATGTAAATTGCTTCAGTTTATGAATCTTTAAAGAGGTGTCAAAGACGAGAGGAGGAGAGTGGAAGAATTATGCTGAACGACAAGCTGTGTTTGCACTCTCTCTTTTTCTGTCTCTCCACAAAGACCTTGTACCCCACAACCCCTCTCACTGTCATACTGACAGCGCTCAGAAAACTGCAGACCGATGTGCAGTCATTAAAAATTCCCATTCTTCCACAAAGCTACAGCTGTACAAAACAGCTGCTGCTACCACTGGTACTACAATAAAAACACTAATAATAACCTAATGTCCTTCACTTCTCTTCCAGGCCCTTGACAAAATAAGGCTAACACTCACAGTCGTTAGGGCCAAGAAACAAAGGCAGGTGCTGGAGATGACAGTGCTTTAGCTGGTGTCACACACAAGCTGCACACACGCACTCTTTGGCTGCTCTGAATGGCATGGTCAGCTTAATCCCATGCCCTTTAACTTCCCCCAAAGGGCGTTATGCCCAAGCACGCACTCACATGTAGGGCACTGACTCCATTACTCAGGTCAACAGGCTACCCAGGGGGACAGGACGAGCTCCTGCTCCTCTGTAGCACCAACAGTGCATGCTCCTCATATTACATATTAAACATTAATAACCAGATGAGTCATAGTTATATACTGCTTACTAATGTGTGACTAAAGTGTAATAAATGTTGTTTACATACAAAAACATATCAGTGACAAAAAACCATTTATGTTAAATGAAATCCTGATGGCTCTCCCTTTAGGTTCCAGTGGATAAATAACAGTCATATGCTGTGAGAGGTTGTGTTTCTGTAGTATAACATTCATATGCTGTGTAAGGCTGTGTTTCTGTAGTATAACATTCATATGCTGTGTGAGGCTGTGTTTCTGTAGTATAACATTCATATGCTGTGTGAGGCTGTGTTTCTGTGGTATAACATTCATATGCTGTGTGAGGCTGTGTTTCTGTAGTATAACATTCATATGCTGTGTGAGGCTGTGTTTCTGTAGTATAACATTCATATGCTGTGTGAGGCTGTGTTTCTGTAGTATAACATTCATATGCTGTGTAAGGCTGTGTTTCTGTAGTATAACATTCATATGCTGTGTGAGGCTGTGTTTCTGTAGTATAACATTCATATGCTGTGTGAGGCTGTGTTTCTGTAGTATAACAGTCATATGCTGTGTGAGGCTGTGTTTCTGTAGTATAACATTCATATGCTGTGTGAGGCTGTGTTTCTGTGTATAACATTCATATGCTGTGTGAGGCTGTGTTTCTGTGGTATAACATTCATATGCTGTGTGAGGCTGTGTTTCTGTAGTATAACATTCATATGCTGTGTGAGGCTGTGTTTCTGTAGTATAACATTCATATGCTGTGTGAGGCTGTGTTTCTGTAGTATAACATTCATATGCTGTGTGAGGCTGTGTTTCTGTAGTATAACAGTCATATGCTGTGTGAGGCTGTGTTTCTGTGGTATAACATTCATATGCTGTGTGAGGCTGTGTTTCTGTAGAATAACATTCATATGCTGTGTGAGGCTGTGTTTCTGTAGTATAACATTCATATGCTGTGTGAGGCTGTGTTTCTGTGGTATAACATTAATATGCTGTGTAAGGCTGTGTTTCTGTAGTATAGCATTCATATGCTGTGTGAGGCTGTGTTTCTGTAGTATAACAGTCATATGCTGTGTGAGGCTGTGTTTCTGTGGTATAACATTCATATGCTGTGTGAGGCTGTGTTTCTGTAGTATAACATTCATATGCTGTGTAAGGCTGTGTTTCTGTAGTATAACATTCATATGCTGTGTAAGGCTGTGTTTCTGTAGTATAACATTCATATGCTGTGTGAGGCTGTGTTTCTGTAGTATAACATTCATATGCTGTGTGAGGCTGTGTTTCTGTAGTATAACAGTCATATGCTGTGTAAGGCTGTGTTTCTGTGGTATAACATTCATATGCTGTGTGAGGCTGTGTTTCTGTGGGTATAACATTCATATGCTGTGTGAGGCTGTGTTTCTGTAGTATAACATTCATATGCTGTGTGAGGCTGTGTTTCTGTAGTATAACAGTCATATGCTGTGTAAGGCTGTGTTTCTGTGGTATAACATTCATATGCTGTGTGAGGCTGTGTTTCTGTGGTATAACATTCATATGCTGTGTGAGGCTGTGTTTCTGTAGTATAACATTCATATGCTGTGTGAGGCTGTGTTTCTGTAGAATAACATTCATATGCTGTGTAAGGCTGTGTTTCTGTAGAATAACATTCATATGCTGTGTAAGGCTGTGTTTCTGTAGTATAACATTCATATGCTGTGTGAGGCTGTGTTTCTGTGGTATAACATTCATATGCTGTGTAAGGCTGTGTTTCTGTGGTATAACATTCATATGCTGTGTGAGGCTGTGTTTCTGTAGTATAACATTCATATGCTGTGTGAGGCTGTGTTTCTGTAGTATAACATTCATATGCTGTGTGAGGCTGTGTTTCTGTAGTATAACAGTCATATGCTGTGTGAGGCTGTGTTTCTGTAGTATAACATTCATATGCTGTGTGAGGCTGTGTTTCTGTAGTATAACATTCATATGCTGTGTGAGGCTGTGTTTCTGTAGTATAACATTCATATGCTGTGTGAGGCTGTGTTTCTGTAGTATAACAGTCATATGCTGTGTAAGTCTGTGTTTCTGTGGTATAACATTCATATGCTGTGTGAGGCTGTGTTTCTGTGGTATAACATTCATATGCTGTGTGAGGCTGTGTTTCTGTAGTATAACATTCATATGCTGTGTGAGGCTGTGTTTCTGTAGTATAACAGTCATATGCTGTGTAAGGCTGTGTTTCTGTGGTATAACATTCATATGCTGTGTGAGGCTGTGTTTCTGTGGTATAACATTCATATGCTGTGTAAGGCTGTGTTTCTGTAGAATAACATTCATATGCTGTGTAAGGCTGTGTTTCTGTAGTATAACATTCATATGCTGTGTGAGGCTGTGTTTCTGTGGTATAACATTCATATGCTGTGTGTGGCTGTGTAGTGCACTGTGTCTGTAGTGTGCTGTGGTCTGTAGTGGTCTATGTCTGTAGTACACTGTGGTTTGTAGTGCTTTGTGGTCTGTACTGCTCTGTGTCTGTAGTGTGCTGTGGTCTGTAGCGCTCTATGTCTGTAGTGTGCTGTGGTCTGTAGTGCTCTGTGTCTGTAGTTCACTGTGGTTTGTAGTGCTTTGTGTCTGTAGTGTGTTGTGGTCTGTTGTGCACTGTGTCTGTAGTGTGCTGTGGTCTGTAGTGCTCTATGTCTGTAGTGTGCTGTGGTCTGTAGTGGTCTGTGTCTGTAGTGTGCTGTGGTCTGTAGTGGTCTTTGTCTGTAGTGTGTTGTGGTCTGTAGTGGTCTGTGTCTGTAGTGTGCTGTGGTCTGTAGTGGTCTGTGTCTGTAGTGTGCTGTGGTTTGTAGTGCTCTATGTCTGTAGTACACTGTGGTTTGTAGTGCTTTGTGGTCTGTAGTGTGCTGTGGTCTGTAGCGCTCTATTGCTGTAGTGTGTTGTGGTCTGTAGTGGTCTGTGTCTGTAGTGTGCTGTGGTCTGTAGTGGTCTGTGTCTGTAGTGTGCTGTGGTTTGTAGTGCTCTGTGTCTGTAGTGTGCTGTGGTCTGTAGTGGTCTGTGTCTGTAGTGTGCTGTGGTTTGTAGTGGTCTGTGTCTGTAGTGTGCTGTGGTCTGTAGTGCTCTGTGAACACAGGCTTGTGAACACAGCTGACAATGCATAAAATCGAATGCATGTGGGAAAGAAAATGGAAATGAAGGCCGTTTCATAGATTTCCATACTGATGAAGCAAGTGCGCTTTCCTCATTCCTCATAATAGTTTGCAGATCTCAAGTCGGCTCAACAATGTATTGCACACTGACTCATATTTTTAATGAGTTATTGAATACCCTTTCCTTTTGGGGGGACAGCCTGCGTTTGACTGTATTATTATCCACAGACGAATATATCTGACTGTGCGTGTGTGTGTGTTCATAAAATGAAAGTACCGCCTCTGTCATATTTAAAGAGCAGAGAAATGGAATGTAAGTCTGTAATGGAATTATGTCTGCTGAAAGGCTGGCCAGGCTGCCAGACAAAGACGCTGTTTAATTTCAGTGCTGAGCCGATGTACCTGATTTGTGTTGTGGATGTAAGAAACACAGAGGAAACAAACTGTTCAAAGGAAAACAAATCCAGATGCCTTAAAATAAAACAAAGACCCAAAAAAATCACAACAGGAAAAAAAACAACCCTCTTGTGGGGCCCCTTGTTCAAACTAGTGAATGTTGAGGGGATGTGTCAAACAGCATTGTTCTCATGCAGCCCCGTCCTGTTTTTGGGGATCCCCTGGGCCCCCCCCCCCACTCCTGCATAATACCCTATTGTTCTGGGACAGGTGGGAGTCCTGAGTGCTCACTGCAGGCTTTAACTCTTCTGCAGTGCCATTAAAAGAAAGCAGTTTATTTCCTCTTTGAACATTTTCCAGGCTGAAATTACATCTCTCAGAGGACATTTTGAAAATTGAATACAGTGATGCACTTCGTTCAGAAAAAAGAAAGTCTGTTTTTTCAGTGGAGGCTGGCAGTGAAGCCTTGCCTTTGTCTTATCTTTCTAAGTAGTTCTTTTGTGCGTACACAATTGCAACACGATTTAATTAAATGAAAGAAATTTAGCACAGGCTTTTTTAAAACTAAAAGAAGAAAAAACCCTTGGGTATCCATTATTACAGATTCCAGGGAATTAAATTACAGCAGTCACATAATGAGTTGACTCACTTTTTGGGGAGAACAGCATTCTTGTTCCCTGTTCAGGTGGCTGTGAGATTGGCAAACTCAGGGACATGTTTTACTGTGTAAGATAAAGTAACAGAGTATTTACAGGTTGAGTGAATGTATGCTCACTCAGGTCCAATCTAAACAGCAGTTCCTCTGCAGAATGGTGCTGTTTAACCAGGAGACAGCGCATGGGAGCAGTGCTGTGCTGTTTAACCTGGAGAGGGGAAGGCTGTGGCATAATTAAACATTTTACAGACCACTTCTAAACAATTTGTGTAGTGGAACAATGCTGGGGTCCTGATTTAGTTAGTCAACTTCATAAGTACACACCTGAGGGCAAGTGAGGATATTGTTTCTTGCTCTAAGAAAAAAAATTCCCAAACCGACATGCTGATAACGAGCTTTGCAGGTGAGCAAAAGTCTGACTCAATTCAAAGCCCTTTCAGAAAGCACATTCATCTTACCTGGATAACTCCCTCTCATCAATCTCAGAGGATAAACGCGCTAATGTAATGTGTTCATGTACTATAATTGTAGCCAAAGTGCTAACAGTAACAGTATAGCCTAAATCTTTATGGCTGTAGCTCTTTTGAAAGTCCATTGCACTTCATCTAAATAATTAAAAAGAAAATCTTGACATGGGTGAATTGCTTCTGCCCTACACACTTTCATTATTCATAACGCATAAGCCTCTATAAAACTGAGTCTCAAAACATTTTAAAATCGCCCAGAGCATGTGGCGACAGACAACAGTTTGGCCAAACAACACATTTTCAGTGTCCCCACTACACTTTCAGGCCAATTTCAGCTGGATATTAGGGCACTGATTGGAGAAAACAGAAGCAGCAGTGGAGATAGTGTGTGTTAAAAACATTGTTATGGCACAGAAATGGTGGATAATGCACACGCCATAGTACAGCTCCACAGAGTTTATATGAGTCTAAAAGGGCAAAAGCATTACTCCTAAGCTAGTCTATCAGTGGAGTACTGAGAGAATAAGAGGCACATAGAGGGGTTTGGGTTGACCCAGGTGTAGGTGATCATAGAGGGGTTTGGGTTGACCCAGGTGTAGGTGATCATAGTGGGGTTTGGGTTGACCCAGGTGTAGGTGATCATAGAGGGGTTTGGGTTGACCCAGGTGTAGGTGATCATAGAGGGGTTTGGGTTGACCCAGGTGTAGGTGATCATAGTGGGGTTTGGGTTGACCCAGGTGTAGGTGATCATAGAGGGGTTTGGATTGACCCAGGTGTAGGTGATCATAGTGGGGTTTGGGTTGACCCAGGTGTAGGTGATCATAGAGGGGTTTGGGTTGACCCAGGTGTAGGTGATCATAGAGGGGTTTGGGTTGACCCAGCTGTAGGTGATCATAGTGGGGTTTGGGTTGACCCAGGTGTAGGTGATCATAGAGGGGTTTGGGTTGACCCAGGTGTAGGTGATCATAGAGGGGTTTGGGTTGACCCAGCTGTAGGTGATCATAGTGGGGTTTGGGTTGACCCAGGTGTAGGTGATCATAGTGTGGTTTGGGTTGACCCAGGTGTAGGTGATCATAGAGGGGTTTGGGTTGACCCAGGTGTAGGTGATCCATAGAGGGGTTTGTACTGTCCAGTGCTGGAGCATCCCTGGCAGAAACACCTTTATCTGTTGGACGCTTAATGCATTCCCCAGCACCGTGGTTACTGTTACTATGTAGTAACCAATTATAAGTGGGGTAACAGACACCCTGCCATCAGACTGCAGTGAATGCTGGTGTTCTGTCACAGCTCCACTGCCCTCAGCCAAAGCTGCTTTCATCCACAAACCAGTGAATACCTCGGTGGCCCCATGTCTGTCCACGGGTTTCTGTTTCTGTGGGTCCCACCAGGAGACCACGAGCAGGAGCCGACACCACAAACGGCTCGCAGCAGGAGCTCTGAAATCACCTGAGCAACATGATGAATTTTCTGTCACAGACTCGGATTTCACAGCGAGTACCCCCCCTCCCTCTACCCACCACCTCCCCCTACCCCACCCCTTCCTGGCCTGCGCCCAAACCCACAGCAGAATGAAAAGAAAGTTCTAGAAAAACAGCAGCAGTGGAAATTCACTCAAAATGGAGCGTGTTTGGGGGATGGGGGAGGTGGCAGATGAACAGTTGATCAGGCCGATGCGTAGCGGTGATTAATGATGACCTCCCAGACTTTGCCTCTCACTCACTCCGCACACGCACCGGCCTGCAGAGCAACGAATGATTAATTACTCACCAATTAGTCCTCTTTGTGCCAGTGCCCTGGAATACAGCCCAGGAAGACCTTCTCTGTGACCCAGTGGAGTCGGTTTAACTTTAGCCAATGGGAGAGCGCGCCCCCTGACCTTCAGTCAGACTGATGAGGCACCGCTGGAATGTCACACACTCCAGGGGAATAACAATACCCAGTTTGCCCCTAAAACTGAGAATTTAAAGCACCTGCTTTCCCCATTCATCTGCCAGAGGCTGTCAGAGTCGCAAGCCTTTTTATTATCTGACTATGTCAGATACTTTCATTAATTATTTTAATATATGGGAGCCATGAAGACATTTCCAACACTTTTTACAGAGAGCTCTGACCAAGAAAGCAGAATAATATCATTGTAAAACACTGGGCAAAAAGGCATGGTAAGCAAACACAACCAAACACAAGGGTTCCAGTGAGAGATTCACTCACAGAATTAAATACTTTGACACAGCACAGACTGTCCTGGTGCAGACAGCACGCTGACTTAAGACATACAGGAGTCAACAAGTCCTCTCTGTTTTAAATTTCACGAGTTTCAGCAACGACGTTTGTCTCATGTAAACCATAAAATAGTAGTATTTTGATTTAAGATGAGGAATCACAGTGTTTCCTCTTTTGATTTAAACAGAGGGGGCAGACTTTGTGCTTTGGCAATGTAGCAATAGAAACCTGTGCAGTTTTATATTCTGAGAAACACTGCCTTCATTGAATCCAGTCATTATTTTTTTGTGTAATTGGCAGAAAATTGCTCCTGGAAAATGTAGTGTAGGATGTTTAGTTGAGGTTAACGCTCTTGGACAGCACAGGCCTGACTGTGTGTTGTTGTGCTGAAATGGGCCTCACAGGCCTGACTGTGTGTTGTTGTGCTGAAATGGGAAGCACAGGCCTGACTGTGTGTTGTTGTGCTGAAATGGGAAGCACAGGCCTGACTGTGTGTTGTTGTGCTGAAATGGGAAGCACAGAAGTGGCAGTGGGGAGCTGCTTTCTCAGGTTTTATTACCCCATTGTTCCCAGAGCAGCCGGTGCCTGGCTGTCAGTGCAGCACAGGCCTACATCTGAAACGGATGGGAAAATTAGCGCTTAATAATTGAGGGTTAATCATCCGTTCAGCTCACCGCATTAGAGCACATCAGATCCATTCATATTTATGCAGCAGCTAAATCTGCACAAAATATGCACAGGTGGAGCTGAAAGAAATGCATGCACTCTGCATCATAAATTACAGGACCCACATGGCGTCTCAATGCTGTGGAAACACCGCTGGTCAGTAGGGCACACAGATCTCTACCTACATTTCAGTTCTGCAATAGACACCCTTATGCAGAGTAATGAGCCCAGCACACATCTTACACACACTATACATTTATACAGCAGTCTGTTATGTGTATGTATGCGTGTGTATGTGTGTGTATATGTGTGTGTGTGTATGTATGTATGTGTGTATATATGTGTGTGTGTGTGTGTGTGTGTGTGTGTGAGTGTGTATGTATGTATGCGTGTATATATGTGTGTGTGTGTGTGTGTGTGTGAGTGTGTATGTATGTATGCATGTATGTGTGTGTGTGTGTGTATGCGTGTGTATGTGTGTGGGTGTGTATGTATGTATGTGTGTATATGTGTGTGTGTGTATGTATGTATGTGTGTGTGTGAGTGTGTGTGTATGTATGCGTGTGTGTGTGTATGTATGCGTGTATATGTGTGTGTGTGTATGTATGTATGTGTGTGTGTGTGTGTGTGTGTGTGTGTGTGTGTGTGTGTGTGTGTGTGTGTGTGTGTGTGTGTGTGTGTGTGTGTGTGTGTGTGTGTGTGAATATGTGGGGGGTTGTGTATGTATCAGATAGGACTGGCAGCTGGGGGGCACCCTTACTGCCAGGAAGCATCTCTCTGTGTCTTTCATGACATAAAGATATTCACCAATCAGTCATCACAACAGTACTTTCAATGATCACTGCACTCCAGTGTTGGTGTTTTTTAAAGTGTTGCTAACGTTGTTATGACAGCTGAGCATGTGTGTGTTTGTGCTTTTATTGTAATGAGAAACTATAAACATGAAGCAGATGGGTATATGTTTATATTCATGAAAAGCAATAAAGTGTCATGGTGATAGAGCTCATCCAGTCACTCTGTGTGCAAGCTAACGTGCTAACGTGCCTGTGTGACTGTACCAAGCCTGGTCCACCACAATCCAGAGATCATTTCACAGAATCTATTTAGCTGAGCTGTGAATTGAAAGCTCTATGTGAACAAAATAATTGAAAATAAAAATTCCCTTTAATCTTTACCATGACATCTTTCAAAGTAGGTTTGAAATGGTGTTTCTGAAAGAAGTAAAGCTGACTGAACTTGTGAAAACCTCAGTCAAATCCCCCAGACTTTCCTTTGCCCAGACTGATGGTGTTTAATGTCTGTCTGTGTAAGGTATGCATTTGATATCCAGGATCATTTTATGAGAACCTTTATAACCTAACAGTGTGTTGCCAAAATGGACATAGTTCTGTGAATACAGTATGAAAAGAAATCTTTCACTCCAGATGTAGTGTGCTGGTGAGCATTGCAGATCTGGGATTCATCGTATATCTCCATTATTTTACACTCAGAAATGCTAAATGTTACATAACTCCATTCTCCTTACTTACTACTTTGAAACATCATCCATTTCCAGATGGACTGGGGTCAATAATTAAACATAAAAATCTTTTCATATTATACACACTTATGCCTACCTTAAAATAATCATACCATTGCCTGCATGTCTAATGTGTCTGTCTTAAATTTAATTCGCCATTTGCCTCCTCTGCTCTGGATTCTATTAAGTCTTCTTTAATTATTTAAACTTGAATCATTGTAACTTCCAAGCTGTTTGCTACGCCACTAAGAGAGACTGAGATAGTGCTCCATTTTAAAACTATTTTTAAAAGGGTGTCTTTATTGTAGTCATTACTTTGAGGATTTCACCAATACTTTTATGAATACATAATTCTTCCAGGGTATATGTAACGATAAAGTGCATATTTCTAGAACATGTTCTCATGTTAAAGGTGAAATATAAAACATAAAAAACTAATGTCAAAGCCACATATGATCATGTGCACCAAGCCCTTTCAGGCTGGGTACCATATCTGGGTGGAAACCACACAGTGAACTCAATCAGTGATTCAGTCAATATAACTTTCTGCTGTCTCTCTGCTCAGCTGCGTTTTTGTAGTCAAAGGTCAGGGCTGACGATGCTTGGCCATCGAGTCTGTGTGCTGTGGCATTGTGGGATAGGTCTTATGTTCAGGGCTGCTCTGACATTGATCCTGGAACTGGCCCTTGTGCCCCAAACGCTGCCCCATGGGTGAGGAGGAGCAAACGCCCCTGTGCCGCCGTCTGCAGCGGCAGCCCCGGGCTCTGTGCGATTAAGCACAGGCATTAAAAATGGAGGGTGGAATCAGAGCCTCGGTCTGTGGCACAGGCTGGGAGCTGCAGTCTGGGGGACTGCATCATTAATTCATGGCACATTAGAGAGTAAAATGAGAGCCCTGCTCCATGCGGGACGGGGAGACCGCCTGTGGCACGTTCACTCATGATGATGGGGGTCTGCCAGCCCCGGGGGCCCGGGGGGGCAGACCAGATCGGGGAATGATCCGGAGCTAATGCTGTCCTCAGCAGCGCCCCTGCCACACAGCTGTCATACAGCACCCCGTCATTCAGCTATCACTGCTTTTCCGCTCATTTCAGACACCGCTACACACCTCACCTGATCAGCTGCAGGCCGGCAGGCTCTTGGGCCGCAGGTGGACAGGGAGGTCTGGCTGCTTCTGGAGGTCACGCCTTTTCTGCTCTCAGCTCTCTATTTAATTAGCTCAGTCATTAACGCGATCTGACATTTTATCTAAATCTCTCGATAAGCTCATGAATGACAGCTGATCTCTGTTCTCATGTGAGAAGGGCATAATCAATGCGCTTTTCCCTGCTCTAATCTGCGAGGGAATCGACAGTGCAGTAAGAGGCTAATCGGGTAACTGGGCCGGGTTAACGGGTATAATCTCAAACCTACTCACACAACAGCCCTTATGGAAGGGATGGGACACTCTCTCCCAGAAGGTGTGAGGTATTTCAGGAAGCGAGTCGCTCCTGTCAACGTGACGTGGCGATCCAGGAAGCGTTTAATAAATTGATTTACAAAATGTTCATGCTTGAAGTCCTCCCGTTAATTACAGTGGCGATATTGACACCTGTGCTACATACATGACGAGGCATAAACATGTGGAGAGCACGCTCAACGCAGCGTGGCAGCAGCTTCAGTTCTGCATGAAGGACCCTCTCTCTCCAGCACAAAACACACACACTCTAATTACTGAAAGGCAATTATAAAAAACAAAATGGCTGCCACTCAGGGGAATTCCAAATGGAATAATGAGAGAAATGCGTATTACATTAACTCTGCAGGTGTTGGCCAGAAGAACTTTCTTCAGATCAATTCATTATTTTACAGCAGTTAGTGGGTGTGAAAAGTTTATAATCATAAGGGTAAATATATTTATATTTTTCTTATCTCGATTCAGTTTCCTTCCTAATTATTACAAGGTAAATCATCAGTTTAATTGAGCTTATGTCATGTACCTTACACATATGATCACAGCCTCATAACAGGTGCTGCTGAAATGCTGAAGCACGCTGCACTTGGCAAACATAATGATGTGTGGGTATGAGGTATTAGATATGTACTTTAGCGTTTGGATGCAGATTTCTGTTTGAAATCTATCGTCCCAGCACAGGCTTGGCTCTGCCAGTCCTGCTGCTAGAGCAAATGGATTTGAAGAACTCTTGTGATCCAGTGACATCTCCATTAGGTTTCTGCTCTCTCCTCCAGAGGCCTGTGTTTCATTCTGTAACAGCTGGGAAATAAAGAACAGCCGCAGAGGTGCCTTTTCATGGGATGGATTAGAAACCCATCACTCCATCTCTCTGTGGGAGAACCTGAAGTTACGGATCACACTCTGTCCCGTCACTTCAGCCAGAGTCATTTGTGTCACTCAGAGATATGGACAATACACAAGAGGGGCTTTATGAGGGTACTTTACTCTGAAACACGCCCCAGACTTCACTCTTTCCCTGATAAAAGACCCATAGAGTATGAGCACTACACACAATTAATCCACATTTCTGTGGAAAATAGAGGCTTGGTGTATCACAGGACAGCAGATCCTTACTGTGAAGGCATTTGGACCAGCACTGCATTCTGAGTAAACAGCAGCTCAGAGGTGAGAATTCTGCTGATGGCCGCACACTCCTCATCTGCTGGGAATGGAGTATGGAAACCCACTGGTGGAGTTCAGTGCTCCCTGAGTGAGTGATGCACACAGAAACAGGTCTAAAGCTGAGAGCCGAGCTGCTGAAGAAGCTGGGGCAAATGAGAGGTCACCCTGGCACGCCACGGACACTGATCTGGGGCTGAAGGAATTGCAGAGTGTTTCTCTGCACTGCCTGGGCTTCAGTGCCACTCTGTAGTGTAACAGGGCTCTGCAGTCTGTAGTGTAACAGGGCTCTGCAGTCTGTAGTGTAACAAGGCTCTGCAGTCTGTAGTGTAACAGGGGACAGGGCTCTGCAGTCTGTAGTGATTTGCGACAGACGTTTACACTGGACTCCTGGCCGTCAGCTGCCCATCGTGAGCGCAGGCCGGAGCTCTGCCCCGCCATGCCTTTGGGTTTTGAAGCTGTGCCAACCTCGCTCCAGCCCATCCCTCATTCCGGAAAGGGCTAATCACGCGTCCCGGGCTACTGCGCCATGCGGGCCTCGCTGGGCCTCCCCCTGCCGATTGTTTGGTTTATGGCGTGGCACGAGGGTTAATTGGGAAGGACACGAGAGAGCTGGAGCTGTGCGGGATGATGAATGGAGGGTTTGCATATAGACCTCTGTGCGTTTTTTCGCCAAGGTAACCATCCCGCTGAGTAAAGGCAATTAAGACGTGTGTCACAGCCACGAATCCGGGCGCGTCATGGGCTTCCAGAAAATGGGCCTCGTCACACCCGTCTCTCGGCTCCGTGTCCCCCTCATCTCACTAATGAACACATGCCGTTCTGCGGTCGTTTATCGCTGTTACCGTCCGCTTCCCGTGCGTCTGTCTGCGGCCCAATTAATGTGATTAATTCAGTGTTTGGCCTGGGTTTGTGGCGGCAGCTTCGGCACACTGCAGAGCTTCATTAAAGCGCTGCTTTCGCCATCTGTGCGCCAACCTCTAATGTCACCGTTATTGTGCTGTTTACTCTTAAGTGTGACTGCGCCCTTCTAAGTCACCACTTTGAGGTGAGATCAACAGTTTTCCTCCATCGTGTGACAATAGTTAACAAAGTCACATTAAAAATCAAAGACAACAACTTTGTAAACTGAGTAAACAAGAAAAAGAACTGAAGCATCACTTTAGAGAATTAGTGCAACACCATTTGTAAACATAAAAATACATGTGCAACTATCTGAAACCTATGAAACTGTGGAAATATTATTTGAAAAAGTCTTATAATTAACTCAGACATTTGTGTCTTTGTTAGTTTGAGGACTTAAATGAAAACATTTTGCCAGTACAGTCAGGTCGATGATGCAGTTGCAAAGTGCATTTAATATGTATGTATATTTAATATGTATATTGAAATGCAATAGTTATTAAATAATTGATCTTGCTGTAACTCAGTATTGTAAGTTATAGTTAAAAATAGTTATAGTTATAGTTAAAAACTGCCCTGTGTCCGGCCCCTGTCAGATCCCATTATGGATGATAGTCATAGTTATTCACTGGATCCAGAGGGGTGGAGATTCAATCTTACACATTGTTAAAATATTTAATTTGCCGACCATATGATACAGTCCAGTAAAAAAATGTTGTTCTAACATTATCCAAAATATTAAATATGGCTCCCCCTTCACCCCTGCAGTTGTTTAAATGAGGAGGTGTATTTCCTGTGAAGTGCTCCATCAGGGAAAGAAAAGATATAAATTACTATGCTGCACAAAGTACACAGAACCTCTCCCCTAAAATTGGCAGAAAATGTCATTCCAGCTAAGTAAGGCAGATTTTCCTCCATTAAGGTAAAAGCCTGTGCTATCCTTCAGTCAGAATTCCAGCAGCTGCGAGGGTGTGAGGCAGGCTTATCCAGAATAAGTCATTTACTTTAAAAAAAAAAAAAAAAAGCACTTCAAAGGCCAGACATACTTAAATATATATAACAATCATCGACTGGAATGTCGTGATTGCTCGCCCCAATTTCAAAATGCAATCATTTGAAGTCACAGATAATACTACTTTTCAATGCAAATCTCTTGCCTTTCCTGCTCCTTCTCTTCATTAAAACTGCAGGACACAACCTATAGATAATCGTAAAGAGCTGGTGGCAGACGGAAGTGCAGTATTGTTACCTGAGGAGGTGGGCATACTATAACTCCAAAGCCCATATGTATTAATGGTAATAAGGCTAATAGGTGGGTATACTGTCTGAGGAGGTGGGTATACTGTAACTCCAGAGCCCATATGTATTAATGGTAATAAGGCTAATAGGTGAGTATACTGTCTGAGGAGGTGGGTATACTGTAACTCCAAAGCCCATATGTATTAATGGTAATAAGGCTAATAGGTGAGTATACTGTCTGAGGAGGTGGGTATACTGTAACTCCAAAGCCCATATGTATTAATGGTAATAAGGCTAATAGGTGAGTATACTGTCTGAGGAGGTGGGTATACTGTAACTCCAAAGCCCATATGTATTAATGGTGATAAGGCTAATAGGTGGGTATACTGTCTGAGGAGGTGGGCATACTGTAACTCAAAAGCCCATATGTATTAATGATAATAAGGCTAATAGGAGGGTATACTGTAACTCCAGAGCCCATATGTATTAATGGTAATAAGGCTAATAGGTGAGTATACTGTAACTCCAAAGCCCATATGTATTAATGGTAATAAGGCTAATAGGTGGGTATACTGTAACTCCAAAGCCCATATGTATTAATGATAATAAGGCTAATAGGTGAGTATACTATAACTCCAAAGCCCATATGTATTAATGGTAATAAGGCTAATAGGTGAGTATACTGTAACTCCAAAGCCCATATGTATTAATGGTAATAAGGCTAATAGGTGAGTATACTGTAACTCCAAAGCCCATATGTATTAATGATAATAAGGCTAATAGGTGAGTATACTGTAACTCCAAAGCCCATATGTATTAATGGTAATAAGGCTAATAGGTGAGTATACTGTAACTCCAAAGCCCATATGTATTAATGGTAATAAGGCTAATAGGTGAGTATACTATAACTCCAAAGCCCATATGTATTAATGGTAATAAGGCTAATAGGTGAGTGCTGACCTTCCTGTGTCATTCCAGTACAAATGCAAAATAATACCCCATCTTAGTAAATCGACCCCTAATTATATTTGATTAGATACCGGCAAATACAGGTTGAAATACACGTCAGAAGAATGTTGTAGAAAATGTGGATTCTAAAAAATTCGCCCAAAATACTTGCTGAAATAGGACGGAAACCCAACAAGTGAAAAAGTTAATCCTTGGTTGTTAAAGTTAAGTCAGCTTTAAGGTGTTTGTCTTTGTGACAAAACCAGCGGGCGGAGGAAGAGGGGCGGTGAATGAGGCGGCAGGATCAGGTAATGAGGGCAGCTAATTACCTCCATCCCAGCTGACCTTTACGCAGTGAGAGTAATCACGGCGCCGTGAGGGAATCAGGTGATGCGGCTGTCGTGATTTGTGCTGCGTGTGTTGGGCGCGAGTGACGTGTGACGATGACGCTCTCCTTCGCCATGTCGCCTCTCCCTCTTTATCTGCCTCCTGCTCCCTCATCATCAAGGTGCTGGGGAAGATAAGGCCTCTGCCCTTCTGAAGGTTATCTTCCTCGCTTTACTAGCGGACCTGCACTTGTTAATATCCTTTTATCCTGACTCCCACGCTTCCGGAAACATCAGCTGACACACTGGCCAGCCTGGCTCCACTCCTCTCGCACTGTCTCTGTGTCACCACCTTCTTCAGTTGTGCTGGTTTGAGATGCTGTTTTGGTCCATGGTGGTCACGCATGGCATGGAAACGTACCCATATTCAGCTTGATCCACCTCCAAAAGGGCTCAATATGGTCTTCAGAACATCTCCAGCCTCTTTGCACCCCCTCAGTTAAGTCCTGCATTTACCTTTAACTCTGATGCTCTCAATTTATTGGTCCCTCTGCAGGTTTTATGGGTATTTTAGAGCCTGTAACCCAGTCACAGGATTTGAAAGAGAGGGAGGATTTTGTGATGAAAGTGATGCAGTTTTGATAAGCGTGGGGTCTGGGGTGGGTGTTCTGTCGGAGGGCAGTGTGGACCGGAGCAGCAGCCAGTCAGCACACTCTCCACATAACACTGCTTTACCCTGAAACTCCAGACAGCTGCTGCTCTCCTGTCTCAACTCCAGAGGATTCAAATCTCATACCAGTTGAACACCAGTTTCACAGGAGTCTGTAGTGCACTGAGACACTGTCTGGTGCACTGAGACTCTGCGTGGTGCACTGAGAAACTGCCTGGTGCACTGAGACACTGCCTGGTGCACTGAGACACTGCCTGGTGCACTGAGACACTGCCTGGTGCACTGAGACACTGCCTGGTGCACTGAGACACTGCCTGGTGCACTGAGACTCTGCCTGGTGCACTGAGACACTGCCTGGTGCACTGAGACACTGCCTGGTGCACTGAGAAAGTGCCTGGAGCACTGAGACACTGCCTGGTGCACTGAGACACTGCCTGGTGCACTGAGACACTGTCTGGTGCACTGAGACACTGTCTGCCTGGTCCACTGAGACACTGCCTGGTGCACTGAGAAAGTGCCTGGAGCACTGAGACACTGCCTGGTGCACTGAGACACTGCCTGGTGCACTGAGACACTGTCTGGTGCACTGAGACGCTGCCTGGTCCACTGAGACACTGCCTGGTGCACTGAGATGCTGCCTGGTGCACTGAGACACTGCCTGGTGCACTGAGACATTGCCTGGTGCACTGAGACACTGCCTGGTGCATCTCAGTGGAACCATATCCAGATTTTTGGAATGCCATAACTCCTGGGAAGTTAGTTTTATTCCAGGTTTTTAAAGTGGTACATTTATGGGACGGCAGGACAAACGGACCGTACGTGTGAGGAGAGCGTGAGAACTCTTTCATATGAAAAAACCAAACCCGTCATTTCATCTTCTCTCATTAATCAGTGTTATGCTGCTGTGCTGATGCTTAATGTGTTTGATATTGACGATGAGCTGTGAGGGTTTGCTGGGCGCTCACGGTGACCTCACACCTCAGGACACTCAGGGTTCATGAGCTTAATGATCGGACCTGAGAGAGGCTCTGGGCTGCGGCCCTGTGACTGAAGGCCTCGGCTGGCAATAACCCTGCCGCTGCCCTGTTATTGCTCCCTGCGAGAGACCAATGGAGCCTGCAGGCAAGGCCTGGCGGAGCGCGATCGCTCAGCAAAGGGTTAGGAACACATTACAGCACCCTGTCCTATCGTTTGCTCATTTTTAGCAGTTTACTGCTTTTCCTGCAGCTCAATGACTGTGTTTAATCCTGGTGCTGATTTAACACTGGCCCTGGGCCTCACTGAGACGGGCTGAGAGGGACCAACGCACTGTTATTCTTTCAATAAAAGGAATGCAGGACTTACATTAAGATTTATTGAGTGTTTGTGTGTGACGGGGTGCATGTGTGTACGCAATAGTGTGTGTGTGCTCGTGAGTGTGTTCACAAATGAATGAAATGCGGAAATATATCATCAACGTGGAACAGTTTGCTTGTTCTGTTCATGTGTATTTGAATGCTGCTCATATTTAATTGGGTTTATTATGGTATTATATTGTTATAAGTACTAGTAGTAGTCGGCTGCAGCATTTACTTAATAGTTCCCAGAGGTACACCTGCGTAAATGAGGCACATTAAACTTCCAGCCCGTCCGTAATGGTGTAAAATGGAGCACAAAGAACCATGGCTTGGGTGATCAGTAGCAATTAACTCACTCCTTTCATGATGCATTAAATGTTGATATACATGTAATAAGTAGATAATAAATAGATAATGAAACTAAACCATAAAACTATAAATATCCATTAGACTATAATGATATTTTTCATGGAACTTTATATCAGGCCTCTGTGCTGTGACTTCCTGTGCCTGTCTGTTTCTGGGCTGCCCATTGGTTGCTGGCTTCCTGTGCCTGTCTGTTTCTGGGCTGCCCGTTGGTTGCTGGCTTCCTGTGCCCGTCTGTTTCTGGGCTGCCCGTTGGTGGCTGGCTTCCTGTGCCCGTCTGTTTCTGGGCTGCCCATTGGTTGCTGGCTTCCTCTGCCTGTCTGTTTTCTGGGCTGCCCATTGGATGCTGCTCATGTTTTGGGGATGAGTAAATTTCACAGCTCTTGTGACATCTCCAGGACTCCATCTCTTTGAAACATTGCCATGGCAGCAGTGGGAAGTTACATAACTACTCTCCTTCCTTTCTTCCACGCTGTATTTATTAAAGATGATATATTAATGAAAGATCTCTTTGTGCGCGGGCTCTCTGAGAGAGATGGGGAAGCAGCACTGAGCCCAGTTAAATATGAACCCGCTCTGTGTGAATGCTGGATAGCATGTGGCCGAGGGTTTTGGCAGAATAAAAATAAATAACACGATCAATCATGAATGGACATCAATATGCCTTTTCAAAGGGCGATTCTGTCTCTGCTGAAAACATCCCACCGCTGGTCTGCAGCCTGCTATGAGAGTCAGTCACGCCAAATGAGTCCTCCGTGGTTACAGTAATAAGAGTGCAGATCGGAGGGGCAGATACGATTTTCCTACACATCGCTTTGAGCCTCTGCGGACTGTGATTGCAAAACAAAGACCTGGTTTCCATGGTGAGGGGATGCTGCAGGCAGATACGGCACAAACAGATTATGTACAGGTGTGGGGAAAGTAGGGGTGCTAATCTCTTTCACTTATTTCACAGGGAATTGGACAGCGCTATTCTAAGACAATTTCAGCTATTTCATCCTGCCCCCTCTTTGGATTAAAATATATTGATATAGGTTTTTCATACGTTGGGAATGCACTTCTTTCATCAGCCATTTCCTTTTGATATCTTTCTGCCTGAACAGGATTAGCATAATGAAATGGTTCAGGAGAAACAAAGAATAAGAACCAGTTAAATCCTAGAAATCAAAATAAGTATGGAAACCTTTAATCAAATATCCCTATGTGCAGATCTATGTGTGTGTGTGTGTGTGTGTGTGTGTGTGTGTGTGTGTGTGTGTGTGTGTGTGTGTGTGTGTGTGTGTGTGTGTGTGTGTGTGTGTGTGTGTGTGTGTGTGTGTGTGTGGGTGGGTGTGTGTGTGTGTGGGTGGGTGTGTGTGTGTGTGTGTATGTGTGTGTGGGTGGGTGTGTGTGTGTGTGTGTGTGTGTGTGTGTGTGTGTGAGTGTGTGTGTGTGTGTGGGTGTGTATGCGTGTGTGGGTGGGTGTGTGTGTGGGTGGGTGTGTGTGGGTGTATGCGTGTGTGGGTGTGTGTGTGTGTGTATGTGGGTGTGTGTGTGTGTGTGTGTATGTGTGTGTGTGTGGGCGTGTGTGGGTGTGTGTGTGGGTGTGGGTGTGTGTATGCGTGTGTGTGTGTGTGTGGGTGTGGGTGTGTGTGTGTGTATGCGTGTGTGGGCGTGTTTGTGCGTGAGTGTGTGTGTGTGTGTGTGTATGCGTGTGTGGGCGTGTTTGTGCGTGTTTGTGCGTGAGTGTGTGTGTGTGTATGAGAGTGTGTTTTTGTTGTATGGTATCTTGTACCTATTTATATCCTGTTTGTCTCCATTTCTGTGCCAGTGGCTGCCCCAGAAAACCAAAGCTTCCACAGAAAGCAGTCCTGAGACATGTCTGTCAGAATCTCAGCAATATGTCATATAACTTATCAATACATAGCTGTTTTTATAAACACATTGTGGAGACTGGCATCATAAACTTGCATTTAACTGTCTGTAGCAGGTAAAGTCAAATATAGACTGAATCTAGGCCTAAAAAATCTAAGTTGTTTCTTGTCCCAGTTTTGTAGGGCCTGTTTTCAGCAATCAAAGATAATTTTACCAATAAAAATGACATTTTAAAATTTTGTATGTCTGGGCTGGTGACAACAGTTTTCATTGGTTAAACAGGTAGCTTTTAACCATACTTTAGCCTAACATTACTGCTGCTGTTTCCTGGTACAAGAATAATTTACTCAAAACATTCCAGGAAAACAGGTTCTGTTTTTCAGTGTGGCTGGGGACATGTAAAAATAAACCATTACATTCAAATAAAATGTCTTGAATCATAACAGGATAAGGAGTTCATCTTGTAGTTACAATTTAAACAGTTTCTAATAACTGTAGAGGTAAGGATTATACTGCTATTTAGTGGCAGTAATTTGCTTCGATATCTGTGTGTTTGTTCTGCATATTGTAAAAACTTCACATTTCCTGTGCTTTAAACATAAACAGTACCCAGACACACAATAATCTGGTGATGGGTTATAATTAAGTTCTCTTTTTAAACTGCAGCCGCTGAAAACATTTTAAATAAATACAGGGAAGTGCTCCAGACAGCGGAGCTTTGCCGCCATAGCTGAAAGATCAGGTGGCTTTCCCCGCGAGGCTGTGATGTCTCCGTGTACAGGCAGCTGACACATTAGAGGAAATAAATGACTGGGTCATGGACTGCAGCCTCCAGCAGGATTCTGATCTGCTGAAACTGAATTTGTTGGGCAGGCATCTTTGGCTTGTGAGGGGAAACACGGTACCATTCCAGTGAGATGTGAGGGAAGGTAGCGGGGCCGTAAGAATGGACAGTGTGAGGGTCTGAACTCACCCCCACCTCAGAGGCCTAAAACATGACTGCTGCAAGGACAGCAACTATCCTCAAATATATGATCCACTGTCAATCAAAAAAAGCTCACCAGACTTGAACTTTTGCTGGAATGCACTGTGGTCTAGCCGTACACCAACCAGTAGGACACGACATGTCCTACCAACATTACCTTGTGTAAATTTCTCTCCAAAATAAATTGTATTGATGTTGACTATTTTCACAGAGCATTTCATTTTATTTCTCATTAAATAAGAAAGGTTATATTGATTTATTTCTCTGTATTTCTGTGTATCGCTAAGCAGCTGGCTGTCAGTGCTGGCTGTCTGCACTGCTCAGAGTCTGACCAGTGGCCGGCTGTTTCCTGTCTCTGTGCTTATGTGGCAAACAGCAGTAGGCTTACTTAAACAATCCTCTGTTTACTGCTGTGTGTGCAGACGTGTCGGTATCGTAAGCCAAATACGGTGTGCCGAGCGCCCGGGGCGCGAGCTGTTGCCCCTGATGGTGAAACCAACTGAGAGAAAATACATGCAAAGCGTTAATATAAAAGGGGCAAGCATGGTTAGGCACTGACGCTATTCTAGAGGCAGCGAGTGCTGTACCAGCTCATCCAGCCAAAGCTAATCTCCAGCAGCACTCTGCAGCCATTCCCACTCTACACACGTGTAGCACCCGTGCGCGATGAGAATACATGGGGACAGGGTGAACACAAAGGGATGCTCTACACAGTGCTTTCCACAGGCAGGACATACTTATTCAATAATTAATGCCATCTCCACAATCTCTGTCATTCAGTATTTAGCTTCTGTTTCCGTATTCCTGCAGAAAAGAGTGAGAATGACTGAAGCGGACATGGAGTGATGGTATAGCAGCGCTGAAGCAGCTGAGAGCCGCATGCTGTATTCTCTCCCCCACACATCACCCACCACCCAATCACAGGCTACCATTACACAATTACAGCTTATTCACACCCGCCTGCAAAGTCTGGAGTCTGAGTATAAAGACTCATGACACTCAACGCTTAATCCTGCTATTTTCATTTATAAAAAGGTTTGAGAAGAAAAGAGTTCAGTCTATAGAAATGGGAGGTATAGATGGAAACAGAGTTTAGTTAATGGTAAGTTCCGCACTGATATCAGGAAGTGTTCCTATGCTGAAAGAGCTGACGGTGCTAAGGAGTGAACAGCAGGTCATGTGGTTCAGGCAGAGTGTCCTGGTTTGTTCAAGCCCAAGCTTTCTTTTCTGTGCTTTTTATTATGCTACATTTTAGAATTTAATTCACATAAATATGGCATTTTAATTAGAGATTATCACCACTGACAAACACAGGATGCTGCGTTCACTCTAACCCTGTGAAAAACATAAGAATGCAGGAATGGCTGTCAAATTAAAAGCAGTAAAAATAAAATGTAAAAACAAAAGCTGGTGTAGAGGATGAAAAGACATCACTAATTGAACTGTAATTCTGCATCTTCATGTTATTATGATTGGTCTGGCGTTTATTATAAATTCTTCACTTTAAGAACTCATGAAGTAAAGCGAAGACTCAAGCGTGGTTTTGCATTGGTTATTGTGCCACTTTGTATTCACAGATAATGTGAGGATACACTCGGGTAAGAGAGGATACACTCGGGTAAGAGAGGATACATTACTGAACAGACTTTGGGAGAGCTTGAGTTTATGGAACACACCTGCATCCACATTATATTTATTAATTAATGTACAATTAACAGTTTATCAGAATAGCTTATGGATTACCAATAAATAATCAATACACTATCGATAGCACATTAAATACATGTTTGTAGACTGTGAACAAGGAAGCATCAGCAGACACTCACCTAAATAACCAAGAAGTGAAAGAGAGAGCGAGAGACAGAGAGCGACAGAGAGGGATAGAGAGTCCCCTGCAGTCGTGTTTTGGGGTGCGCTGTGGGGTGCTGCTGTTGTGTACAGTGAAGTGTTGGCTCTGAGAGAGTGGCACAGCCTTGGATTGGCACGTTATCCTCTCTGTCTGCTGTGGTAATCCATGTCAAATTTTGTGTTTTATGAGAAGCCAGGGCCGTATCCACAATAAGCTGACAGGTTGATTCCCACAATTAATCAGCATCCTGATATTTCAGCTGAGGGAACATTAAAAAAATAACAACATAAAGAAATAATGCAAATGCACCCATTAGATCGTATCTCTGTGTGAAACTCTGTTTCTCAGAATACCGTGTGGGATATGTGAAATGGATGTGTGGCCAGGGCACCATGAAATCAAAATGTTTAATTCAAGTCACAGCAGACACCTCAATGATGACACAGTTATGAATCAGCAGCTCCAATAATCAATGACATTGACAAAGCACAACTCATCAATGAAGACACACATATTGTGCAAATGAACAGAAAAAGGATGTTGAGCAGGCATAGTGTGGGTGACCGGAGTGGTCCATTACAGGCAGGGGAGGGAAGTCTGTGTTTGCTGGCTGCCCGCTGTCCCAGGAGACTCGGTGGCCTTTGAGAAGCCTTTGAGAAGTGGTCTTTATAGAGCCGGCCTGATTAGATATGGCATCTTCTCCAAAGGCCTGGGACCCTGCGATGTTTGCTTCTGTCATCCATTACCGACAGCCAGGCCGGTCCCCCAGACCAGGAGGGGTCATATCAATAGAGCGCGAACGCTGGGGCTGCGGCTTGGCCGTTTAGCGCTAATGAAGCTGAGAGGACAGCCCTGCATATGACACAGAGGGCAGAGCCGTAATGGCCCTAATGAAGCCGAGGGGACAGCCCTGCTTCGGGAGGTAGCAGCAGAATGCATATGACACAGAGGGCAGAGCCGTAATGGCGCTAACGAAGCCGAGAGGACAGCCCTGCTTCGGGAGGTAGCAGCAGAATGCATATGACACAGAGGGCAGAGCCGTAATGGCGCTAATGAAACCGAGAGGACAGCCCTGTATATGACACAGAGGGCAGAGCCGTAATGGAGTCTGTCAGCTTTTCCTGAGAGCCTGAGATCAGGAAGTGAGCGGAATTTATTTAATTTGGACTAATTGGCAGGGCAGAAGCCGAACACTCTGTTTCGCAGAGAAACCTGTGCAAGAGAGGTGCTGCTGGTGGAGGTCCGAGATCCAAAACACCTGCCCTGTCCTCATACCCAAACCCATCCCATCCACACACCTGCCCTGTCCTCATACCCACACCCAACCCCATCCACACACCTGCCCTGTCCTCATACCCACACCCAACCCCATCCACACACCTGCCCTGTCCTCATACCCACACCCAACCCCATCCACACACCTGCCCTGTCCTCATACCCACACCCAACCCCATCCACACACCTGCCCTGAACTCACACCCACACACCTGCCCTGTCCTCAACCCCATCCACACACCTGCCCTGTCCTCCCATACCCACCCCCATCCACACCCCCCTGAACTCCTCCACACACCTGCCCTGTCCTCATACCCACACCCAACCCCATCCACACACCTGCCCTGAACTCATACCCACACCCAACCCCATCCACACACCTGCCCTGTCCTCATACCCACACCCAACCCCATCCACACACCTGCCCTGTCCTCATACCCACACCCAACCCCATCCACACACCTGCCCTGAACTCATACCCACACCCAACCCCATCCACACACCTGCCCTGTCCTCATACCCACACCCAACCCCATCCACACACCTGCCCTGTCCTCATACCCACACCCAACCCCATCCACACACCTGCCCTGAACTCATACCCACACCCAACCCCATCCACACACCTGCCCTGTCCTCATACCCACACCCAACCCCATCCACACACCTGCCCTGAACTCATACCCACACCCAACCCCATCCACACACCTGCCCTGTCCTCATACCCACACCCAACCCCATCCACACACCTGCCCTGTCCTCATACCCACACCCAACCCCATCCACACACCTGCCCTGTCCTCATACCCACACCCAACCCCATCCACACACCTGCCCTGAACTCATACCCACACCCAACCCCATCCACACACCTGCCCTGTCCTCATACCCACACCCAACCCCATCCACACACCTGCCCTGTCCTCATACCCACACCCAACCCCATCCACACACCTGCCCTGAACTCCCTGTCCTACCCACACCCAACCCCATCCACACACCTGCCCTGAACTCATACCCACACCCAACCCCATCCACACACCTGCCCTGAACTCATACCCACACCCAACCCCATCCACAGACCTGCACATCACAAGCATTTGCAAATACAAATACTCATCATTATCAGCAGTTATGTAAAGATGCATACAATAACTTTGGTGAATAGAGGCTGACAACAGAAACAAAATGTGCAGTTCAGTTTGCGAAAGAGGAAAAGCAATCAAATGCAGAGCAGTAATTGAATTGTGAGGTAGTGTTGTAAAGCGGAGGTCTGGTGCTGAGAGGGCCATTACAGAACGCCTTATCTGTGCAGTGCTGGGCTGGAGGGTGGGAGAGGCCCCTGAGTGCCAGCGCTGATTAGCTCCACGGCAGAGCCACAAGCTACACAGTCTCTGCCACTGAAACGATTGGCCACGGTGTCTGCCCATGAAATTTGGTCAATTTGCATTTGGGAAATTATTTCAAATGACTGTCAATTCAAGTAATTTAATTATTTCTTCAACATTTCATTTTTGACGTTTCTTTTGATGAGGAGTGTGAAATAGACATGTTAGTAGCTGGGTATTCAGGCAGCGTCTTCACTTTATGAAACATTAGGAGCAGAAACACATTTCCAGAGGCGTTGGTGTTGGCCGCTGCCCTTTCCGCTTCCAGAAGAACACATGTCTGTTAGCTGAGGGGGAAAATGGACTCCTATATCATCTAGTGAGATTTTTGTGTGGTCCATCGGGCTTTCAGTGTGAGTGTACAGAACATATACGGTTGATTGAAAGTTCATGTCACACATTGGCGGTCAACCAGGCCGGCAAAAAGGTTATACATCCTGCAGTACTTAAACAGGAGATGATCAGGTTTCCTCGATTCATGTTGCCTGCGTTGTATCTCATCGAACATTGGAGAAAAATGTATTTTCTGTTTTTTCTTCAAATAGAATCGTGTTTGAACCCAGTCACATGGCCTCAGTTGCTGGGGGCTGGTGCAGTATAGCTGTGTTAAACTGTTTGAGAAATTCGTGGTGCAGCACCAAAAGCAGGTATGCTGAAAACAGTGCAAAGCACACAGAATGAACACCTGTCAAGATTGATCTCATGCTCTGAATTCAGCGTCCGCAACCGGTCACACCTCGCAGAGGATTGTGGGAAGAGTCTGTGCAAACGCTTACGTAAGTGTGACCATAAATCAGAAAGCTTGTGTAACTAACTGGTAACTGTAATAAAGCCAAAACTAAGACGGGTGGCATTTCAGCGATAAAGCTCTTATTATGATAATTACATGCTGTCAGAAAAAGCTTACACAGACAACAGAGACTTTCCACTGTGTTCACTGATGCGTTCAACATTGCTCAGCTGTGTCCCATAGCAGAAACAGAGAACCTCAATGACACCTAACAATTCAGTAATAGTTCATCGTCATTAAAAGACGTAATCAATAGTTTATAACCATTTGCATGCAGTGAAGAAAAAATATCAGGCTTCTGTACAATATGACATGATATTATTCACAGATGATGATTTCAGTCACGGACAAGGGCTGGCAGCAGAGGAGGTGAGAAGTGTAAAGCTTTGGGAAGTGCCCTTTGTCAGTACAGACAGTGTAATTACTCTGTAAAAGTCTTGTGCGTTATTGGCAGTTCAAAAGGCAGGTAGAGCCCTTATTCCCCCTCCTTTATTCTTTAATGGGGTGGAGATGTACTGTTTGGGCAAAAGTGACTGTCACCAGCTGCTTTGTTGAATCATCGAGTACTGCTACTTTATTTAACAAATCCTCCATGCCACATCTGAAAGCATGTGGAATAAACCCAGACTCTGAATATCTGTCTCTGAAGATGAAAAGGATTAGAGGTTTCAGAAACGACATGATTAAAACAAAAATCCCTTTTTATTAACATAAACAAAGTGAGCCACGTCTTATTTGTTTTCTTCATGAGTGACCACAGTGACAAATGAGATATCACAGAGCTGTGTTCTAGCATGTTCTGCAGAGGGCAGTCGATGGTGTGTAATGAGGTAGAACTGCGTTTGCAGTTCATCTGAGGTAAAGCCCAACCTAAACTGCTCCTCTTCCTCACATACATCAAGTGCTTTTCGATGAAGCCAACGGGCCTGAACTCCACGCAAAGGGAAGTGATGTACAGCGAGCTCGAGTGCCTCTTCTCCAGCCAACCCTTTAATGATGCCAATTAGTTAAGCTGTCTCACGGAGAGTGGACAGGCTTGTCTTAAACATGGAAAAAACATTAAAAATTTAGCAAAAGTCAACTCATGAAATGAATTTCATGTTTTTAAATAAAATGTTTTATTGAGCACTATTGCTGCATTTAGAAACGCGTCATTTTGTTTCAGCATTTCTTTATCCATATGTTATTATACCAATTTCAGGTTCATGTTTTAGTGTGTGACATCTGTGTGACATTACATCAGCAGACTTTGACATTAGAGGGTCTTTATCATTAGATCATGTTATTATACCATGCAGACCATGTGACATTAGAGGATCATGTGACATCAGCAGACTGTGTGACATTAGAGGATCATGTGACATCAGCAGACTGTGTGACATTAGAGGATCATGTGACATCAGCAGACCATGTGACATTAGAGGATCATGTGACATTAGCAGACCATGTGACATTAGAGGATCATGTGACATCAGACCGTGTGACGTTAGACCATTAGCAGACTGACATTAGAGGATCGTGTGACATTAGCAGACCGTGTGACATCAGCAGACTGTGTGACATTAGAGGATCGTGTGACATTAGCAGCCTGTGTGACATTAGAGGATCGTGTGACATCAGCAGACCGCGTGACGGAGGTCAGGCTGATCTGCCAGCTTTAACAGCTTCCTGTTCCCGCAGCCGACCGTGACTCTCTTTTCCCCTGGCCCCTACATGGCCTCTGCATTTAAATATGCTTACACCAGTGCTCATACATACTAAAACCAACATGAGCTTTCTAACCTCAGAATAAAAATATGCAAGATGACTTTCATATTGATAAGGTATTGATGTCTCGCATCAGCGGTATCTCATTAAATCAGCACCCATAATCTTTGTGGTTTTTAATGAGACGTGTTTCCTTTAACTTGCTGCCTGTTGGTTTCTCAGAGGATCAAAGCTTTCTTTGGGCCCCGTTTCTAAACTGTCGCATCTCTGTAGCCCATGAGTGAGAGGTGCAGAGACATTATCCAGCAGACGTAGGCTCTGGCGGTTGTGCTTTTTTGAGCGGTTAGCTGCCTGCTCTCGTTAGTGAGATACCCTGTGTTCTGGGTGCCAGCAAGGTGGCAAACAGCTTGCGGATGACTGACTTCCTGGCGCGGCTGTGTGATTGACAGCCTGTCAGAGCCGCGGTCCTCCGTGTGTGACATGTCCCCTGGGTCCTCATTATTCCCATCCCAAAGATCTTGAAAGCATTCCTGGTCTCCTGTCACATGTGCGGCTCCAAACGAGCTCTCACTAAAGACTGCAGGTGGCACACATCTGTCTGCCTGGGAGAGCCGTGACAGTGAGCTGATGAAGAGGAGGGAGTGTGTGTGTGATGAAGAGGAGGGAGTGTGTGTGTCTGATGAAGAGGAGGGAGTGTGTGTGTGTGATGAAGAGGAGGGAGTGTGTGTGTGTGTGATGAAGAGGAGGGAGTGTGTGTCTGATGAAGAGGAGGAAGTGTGTGTGTCTGATGAAGAGGAGGGAGTGTGTGTGTGATGAAGAGGAGGGAGTGTGTGTGTGTCTGATGAAGAGGAGGGAGTGTGTGTGTCTGATGAAGAGGAGGGAGTGTGTGTGTGTGTGATGAAGAGGAGTGTGTGTGTGATGAAGAGGAGGGAGTGTGTGTGTCTGATGAAGAGGAGGGTGTGTGTGTCTGATGAAGAGGAGGAAGTGTGTGTGTCTGATGAAGAGGAGGGAGTGTGTGTGTTTCTGCAGAGTGATGGAGAAACATGTTTTGAATGGACAGTATTATGGGCTGTAGTAAGCGGCAGATGAGTTTTATGCATTCATAATGCATTCATAAATGCATGAAAACATTATGTGTGAATTGAATGCATTATGTGTGGCGGTTTCTTTCCCCATGGGTTCATTTGCTTAATCATCTGGAGACTGAGAAAAAGTTCAGGTGTACTCACAGTATTCACTTTTCTTGTGGGCATCACAAATGGAACAAATTTAGAACCACTTGTTAAGCAGATGTTTAGCCCTGCAAAACAAAACTGACATCAGACCTCAGATTTCTGTGTGCTCATCTGATACCCCTATCAACAAATTTCACACAAAATTCAGGAGGTCATGATTTTGACCAGAGGGGTCTTTAATAAAAGTTACAACAACTTATTTATATCTGTCTTATGTCTATATTTAATGAGTCAGGCTGTGAAAGATGTGAGTGGTTTGCGCAGTGACTCTGATCACAGAGGATGCTCGGTGCAGCTAGCTCCCATACTGTGGGCTGAAGCAGCCAGTGCTGAAATCACAGATATCTTATCACAAAACAGGTGTGCTGAGCTAAAGGGAAAACCGTGGAAAACATTTGCTCTCTCACCTCCTGACAACAACCATCATTACATCAGGAGCACCTGAACATTTTCCATTTACGCTCTAAAGATGTGATTTCCGTCTGGAAAGCGGACCTCAACTGGACCGGCTGCATATGCTGTTATCATAGCGCACATATTGTGCTGTGAAATATGTACTTCAGGCCTAGATGTTGTTTGTTTCTGTAATGTATTTTTGATTGACTCTGTTTTGTATTTTAATGTAAAAAATTCATGGGTATGATGGATTGCAAAGAATAGCTGATCCAGAAATAGCAAACCCTGTGCTATACATTCTAAAAGGAACATTTTATTTATTATCGCTGGCTGTCCTGGATTTTGCTCATCAAAAATGTTGTGTGAAATGATAAATTATGTTTATTTCAGAATTTTGAAAGGTAATTTCAGGTCATGTGGAAATGTTTAGTTAATCCATTACCTTCAGGCTGGCCACATTTACGCTCGCTGTGTGGAGGAGTGAGTCCATATGCTGGGGCATGCGTGTCTTTGTGCATCCCTCCGCCTGCGCTTTGTCTTATAGCTCCTTAATTAATACAGTCTGCCCACATGATGGAGGAGAAAGTCATGCAATTCCTACAGTCCTCTCCACCCTACAGCAGTGTGGAAGCTCGCACACCCACCCACCACAGAGCAGACAACACTCACGCGCTCATTCAATGCAGCGAGGACACTTCAAAGCACCTTTCTGCAGTCAGCAGAAACTAAGAAACTCACACAGGTAGAACCCTGCTGGCTGAAATAACCACCGCACCATAGAGCCAAAAAATAAACCCTGAAATAAAAGCTCAGAGGTAACAGTGGAGGTAGAGTCTCAGAAGAAAGGACTGTGAGACGTGACCTTTAGGGTTTAGTGCTGCCCCCTGGAGTCTCAGTGAGGGGCAGCTTAAGGGTTTAAATCAGTGCTTTGTGGCTTTATCGCAGCTTTCTGTTACTCCGCTTCCCCCCGCCTGCTGGCTCAGAGGGGGGGTGCGGCCCTGCGCCAGGCACAGCTACGCGCCCCAGGTGTCTGAGGGGCTGTGGAGGAGTCTGAGAATTCACCTGTGCCGTTACCTGTGAGGACTGTGTGTTAAAGTACAGGGTGTCAGGAATATATATGAGGCCGCGCATAGTAGAGACACTCCAGCTGAGTGGTCCTGACTTTACCTGCAGAAACACTGAGGAAGCAGGCAGTGCTCACCCAAGACCTGGGGCCAAAGCTGCCGGAACAGTTTCAGCTTCTATTTCATTTAGTCAGTGAACATTTTGACAGGGATTCAAACTAGAAAGCTGTAAAATGATCATGTACTGCAATATTTTAGCTGTATTGTCATGTGAGCCAGAATTGCACATTCTTTTATTCATATTTAAATATTGGTATTGAGTTATTTCCGCACTACAAGATAGAATTGATTGTTCATAACAAGACACACAAAAGCAATCAAAAATATTTCACTGTGAAAAACCCTGGACTTGAAGCCATGTTTGGTCCTACATGGCACTGCTGTCCCCTCAGATGACGCTGTGTTGGACTGCATAAATGAATGAATCAACAACCAATGACAAAAATACACCGGGCCAATGGGATTCACAGAGTCTGTGTTCTGCCCATGCCAGTGTATGGAGCTTTGATTCCACTTTGATTTAATATGCTGCTCTTATGAATTTCCCAACTGTCTATTTGCTTCAGTTTGTCATCAATTTAATTTCAAAATGAATGAAAATAGAAATTAGTTAAATCTCTCTTTTGGGGAAATGGAAATCAAATTCTTGTGAGTGTTTTAGAAATTAATTTTGAAGTTATTCTAGAATAGTAACTAGTTTCTGCATTCTTAATGCAAGAAGGTCAAAGTTTGAATCCTGAAGCTCTGTTATATGCACTAGTTTAGATTGTTTGTATGTCAATATGCAGTTGGACGTTTTCATGCCCTGTGTGGGGCATAATAATGGTGTATGGAAATGTTTAAAGGGGAATTTCACTCATTTTTTAACACTATAAGTCAAGGAGTCATAACAGTGAGCCAAACATATGAGAGAAACTGAACTGCCTGAATGATACACTTCCCCTGGAATGAGAGGAAAATGGAGTGAAAAGAGGCCTTACATTGTGTTTCATTCCCTGCGCCTTATTTGATGTTGTGGTTGTTTCGTTTGGTAGAGTCCTTCCCTTGCAGGGGTTCACTGTTCTGCAGCCCGTGCTGTTGGATTGTTTATTGTTTATTGGTTCATCTTGGGTAATTGAAGAAGAATAGTGAGGTAATAATCTTTCACATAGATTCATTTTTAATAACCTTCCTTTGCATTGTGAAAAACATGGCACCACTTAAGAGCTTTCAGAGAGAACGCAGGACACAAATCACACAATAAAGTAAATGTTTAATGGGAGATGAAGAAGGATTTAACACTTCCCCTTCTCTGTTTAGTTTTCTTTGTGCTGTACACAAGCTCATAACCAGTCTTTAACCTCTGTTCATACTGCTGATTGTGTGTCTATATCACTTATGACCGGGCAGTTGCCTTGACCTGGGCCCCGGACTTCCTCTGGTCTCATCAGCACTCTGGACAGCGACAGGAGCAGGGCGCTCACCCAGAGAGGCAGGCCTGCTGTCATTAGCACTGTCGCTCTTTGCTCCACAGGTGAATGTAAGACTGTCACACTCCCAGCTGCCACTGTTTCCCAGCTGCGCTGTAGTTCCTGCTGCCAAAGCCTCGGGGGGGCATCTGCTTTAGGCTGGCGCTGGGCAGGCATAATGAGTTTAACTGGGGAGTGTGTCAGTGCTATCTGTGTGATCAATAGACCAAATAAAGGCTCTGAGATGTAATCTTATGGTCAGGTGGAGTTTGTGCTGTGTGCTATTCAGTGGGCAGTTAATGCAGATCCTCGTTATCTTCCATTGGCTGGCTCAGGTTATGCTGATCCTCGTTAGCTTCCATTGGCTGGCTCAGGTTATGCAGATCCTTGTTAGCTTCCATTGGCTGGCTGGCTCAGGTTATGCTGATCCTCGTTAGCATCCATTGGCTGGCTCAGGTTATGCTGATCCTCGTTAGCTTCCATTGGCTGGCTCAGGTTATGCTGATCCTCGTTAGCTTCCATTGGCTGGCTCAGGTTATGCAGATCCTCGTTAGCTTCCATTGGCTGGCTCAGGTTATGCAGATCCTCGTTAGCTTCCATTGGCTGGCTCAGGTTATGATGATCCTCGTTAGCTTCCATTGGCTGGCTCAGGTTATGCTGATCCTCGTTAGCTTCCATTGGCTGGCTCAGGTTATGCTGATCCTCGTTAGCTTCCATTGGCTGGCTCAGGTTATGCTGATCCTCGTTAGCTTCCATTGGCTGGCTCAGGTTATGCAGATCCTCGTTAGCTTCCATTGGCTGGCTCAGGTTATGCAGATCCTCGTTAGCTTCCATTGGCTGGCTCAAGTTATGATGATCCTCGTTAGCTTCCATTGGCTGGCTCAGGTTATGATGATCCTCGTTAGCTTCCATTGGCTGGCTCAGGTTATGCTGATCCTCGTTAGCTTCCATTGGCTGGCTCAGGTTATGCTGATCCTCGTTAGCTTCCATTGGCTGGCTCAGGTTATGCTGATCCTCGTTAGCTTCCATTGGCTGGCTCAGGTCATGCTGATCCTCGTTAGCTTCCATTGGCTGGCTCAGGTTATGCTGATCCTCGTTAGCTTCCATTGGCTGGCTCAGGTTATGCAGATCCTCGTTAGCTTCCATTGGCTGGCTCAGGTTATGCAGATCCTCGTTAGCTTCCATTGGCTGGCTCAGGTTATGCTGATCCTCGTTAGCTTCCATTGGCTGGCTCAGGTTATGCAGATCCTCGTTAGCTTCCATTGGCTGGCTCAGGTTATGCAGATCCTCGTTAGCTTCCATTGGCTGGCTCAGGTTATGCAGATCCTCGTTAGCTTCCATTGGCTGGCTCAGGTTATGCAGATCCTCGTTAGCTTCCATTGGCTGGCTCAGGTTATGCTGATCCTTGTTGATCCTCGTGATTTTGTGGGAATTTTGTTTGGCTGTTTGAAAAAGCCCTTCTTAAAGAGGAGGATATAACTGCCATTGGTAATAATGGGTGAATGCCCATCAAGTTTGAGCCTTAGGAGCTGCTGTCACACTCTTAACCTGCAGTTTTACACTGGAGTCAGAGGAGCACAGAGGAATCCATCTGATATCCTTTAATAGACGAGCTTCAAAGTATTTATGCTTAAAGTAACACTGTGAGAATCCCATAGATTATCTTTGCATATTGCATGGCATTCATTGGCTCTGTACGATCACTTTAATCCATGCTCACATTTAGGAGCAGAAAAGGAAGGTCTCTGGCCAAGTGAGTGTTTATTCCACACAGTGAATGGCAGTTCTGTGCAAACACAAGTTCCTGTCTGAACTTTTAATTATGGAAACGGAAATGTGTGCATTCTGCTGAGTTCCTGAAGGGCTGAAGATGTGCTCTTTAAAAGGCTTTATCTAACTGGGCCCTGTCGACATGCGTGCGTCCTTACGGCCCATTAGATAGATTTTCTTACAGAGAGGCTCTGAAGTAGATCATGTAATGTGATTTATACAAGTGCTCTACTAATACACTGGCAGCGCAGTCTTCACTGGCGCTGGTAGAGGAGATGTAAGTGCTGTTTAATGGGATCATGGCTGTCAGCACTTGGCAGATTTAGAATCTGTCTGTTAAATATATATTGGACGCAGTTTGAGTCTCTTTCATAAAAAAAACGCATTCCATATGTGGACCGATTCAAACTGTGAGAGGAGGCGGCTCTGAGTCTCTCTCATGGAGCACTGGAGAGGAGTTTCACACACACACACACACACACACACACACACACACACACACACACACCTAATTATAAAATAGCACTGCTAAACGGAAATTTTTGTTGTGATTAATATAAATTTTAGTGATTGTAATTATGTTTAAAAAGTATATTGCAATTTACAATATGATTCAATACAATTCTATCAGAATGGATGTAAAATAAATTAAGGAAATATTTTACTTTCAATCCCATTTTAATTAAATTTCTGTAATACAGATAAAAACAGACACAGGTTGCCATAGTCTCAACAATTTTCTGCCTCCTCATCCAGAGTGAAATAAAAAAAGTGCATTGAGTTAACTGAACACGTGGACTTCCTGCTTGAATCCTTTTAAAGATACAGACTGAATATAGGAGCTAAAACATAATGCAGCTGATGGAACTCACTGCTCACATACACTCGTCTGTTACTATTTTCAGAAGAGAGTACTGCTCCCCTTCCTGTACAGCACCACCGAGTGAGAACAGTCTCTCTTGTGAGGCATTACTGCACCACGGTTTTACAGCAGCACTTTGAGGTGATCCAGGTGAGGGTGCAGGAGCTATGCTCCACCTGGGGGCTGTGCCTGTGATATACGGGTTATAGTACAGGTTATAGTACAGGTTATAACTCCTTAATGAGTGCTCTACACTGCTGAGTTTAGCTTGAGCAGTGGGTGGTGTGAGTGTGATACTATTACACCTGGACCCTCTCTGACCCCCCCGCAGCGCTGCCACCCCGCGCCTTCGCCGCGGCTCTGCAGATCGATGTTGGGGCTGGTGCTGCGTGGCGCAGGCTCTGGGTGCCTCTAATAGCTCCTCAGAAGTGTATCACAGCCCTGCCCAGCATCGGGGATCGATAGCCCATGCTGTGGGATTAAGCTCAGAGCTCAGTCATCTGCAACGGCACTCCTATAAACACCCACCCCTCCCTCCCTCCCTCCCTCATATACCCACCCACCCCTCCATCCCCCCCTCATCCACCCATCCACCCCCTCCCTCCCTCCCTCATCCACCCACCCACCCCCTCCCTCACCCAGCCGCCCACCCCCTCCATCCAACCCCCCATCCACCCGCCCACCCCTCCCTCACCCAGCCACCCCCTCACCCACACCCGCCCACCCCCTCCTCCATCCACCACCTCCAACCCCCCCACCCCCCTCATCCACCCATCCACCCTCCCCCTCCCCCTCCCTCATCCCCCACCACCCCTCCCTCACCCAGCCGCCCACCCCCTCCATCCGCCCCCAACCCCCATCCACCCGCCCACCCCTCCCTCACCCAGCCACCCCCTCACTCACACCCCGCCCACCCCCTCCTCCACACCCACCTCCAACCGCCCCCACCCCCCCTCATCCACCCATCCACCCCCTCCCTCACCCACTTATGATGGAGCAAGGATGAATTAAGCTAATTTCTATATATGCATGGCTGGTATGGTCAATGAACAATGCTCTAATCTGCAATCTAGAGGCTATTACTTCCCTGGGTAATGTGTCTGTGCACAGGGTGCTGCTTGATAAAAGCTCCCATGCGTCTGTGTTCCAGGTATTTTACCTTTAGATTTCTGCAGTATGAAATTCAGAGCTAGCTGCACCACCACAGAATTTTCTCTTCTTTCCAGAAAATAAAGATGAAATCTGCCCACAGACGGTTGTTATGGAAAAGTCGATTCATATTTTCTATGAAAACCACCATTATTTTGTATTCCCTGCTGGTGTGCATCAACAAATTGCAAGGAGGAGCTCCAAGATTGGAATATTGATTTGTTGATTGGGAAAAGGAATCGGATTCAAAAACATAATAAGCTTCAAATTCTATTCCTTTTTCAACTTAATTCACAAAGTGGCATGACATACATTTTCAGTGCCAAACCTGCTCAATGTTAACACACATTTCTGTTTTATCATAAAGCCACAGCAGAAATGTCATGGATCATAAGAATGGCCTAATTCTGAGACATAATGAGAATGGTACAATACATTGTGATTCAGTTACATGCCAGTATAGCTCAGAGCATTTTTCCTTTCATATCCACTGTAAACGGCAGCATTGTTAAAATCTCTGCAGACACAGCAAGGCTGTTTACACTCTGATTTACACATGAACACATTTGGATCTATGTGCTCAGACCAGCTGTGTGTCATTATAGTTGTCGTGGTTTGATGATGTAAACCATTGATGTACAAAGTGATGAGAAAAACTTTAAGCATAAATGAATGTGGTCCAAACTGGATTTGGGGGAAAAACTCAATTTCCATGTGCGTACATGTTCTATTTAGACCTGAAGGACCTGGTCAGTTACAGATTTAACTGGCTTTGAGCTGGCAGTCAGAACTCGGCCTGAGAAGCTCAGAGGACTGCAGGCTTGCGCCATTAGTGGGGGATCGCTGCAGTGCCTTTAAAAGGGTCCTGATTTATCTAACGGCTCCAAATGAAAGCAGAGTAATCTTCAGCACACAAGGGACTGCCTTACAGAAACATGCTGTGAAACAATGCACTCACACACAGTCAGGACTGTCTCTGCCTTTTGGAGGTTCAAGAAAATGTCAAGAGACCCGTGTTGCAAATAAATGCTTTTGATCACAAAAACAATTCATCATACAACTGTGCAGCAGGAACTGCAGGTCAATAACGTACAGTAAGTGTGTGTTCAGAAGTACAGCAGCGCTCACGGTCATGGCCGGAGGTCTGACACCTCAAAAGGTCAGCATCAAAATCAATTTGTGTGATGGATAAGAGCTGTAGATAGGACCCCCGTCTGTGGCAGGGCCGTTAAGCTGCTTTATCTCCCTAATGCAGCACGCCAAGGAAAAACAGCATCCGCATCACTTTTCTACTGTGACAAGGTCAGCCGCCTGCATTTTTTAAAAATGCTATAAATATTATACTTACAGGGGTATTTTGAGATATAAAGTTGGTTATAAGCTATAAAAATATTGATTGCTGGGCTGTTTGCTCCTAAATGTTGTGTGTTCAGCTTAAAGTTGCACCCTGATTTGACTTGAAGAACTACTTATGAAGAAGTGTGAGCAGAGAGTGAAGACACAGAAGTTAGCAGAGCTAGCTGGGAAAGAGAGTGGAGACACAGGAGTTAGCAGAGCTAGCTGGGAAAGAGAGTGGAGACACAGAAGTTAGCAGAGCTAGCTGGGAAAGAGAGTGGAGACACAGGAGTTAGCAGAGCTAGCTGGGAAAGAGAGTGGAGACACAGGAGTTAGCAGAGCTAGCTGGGAAAGAGAGTGGAGACACAGGAGTTAGCAGAGCTAGCTGGGAAAGAGAGTGGAGACACAGGAGTTAGCAGAGCTAGCTGGGAAAGAGAGAGACACAGGAGTTACAGAGCAGCTGGGAAAGTAGAGACACAGGAGTTAGCAGAGCTAGCTGGGAAAGAGAGTGGAGACACAGGAGTTAGCAGAGCTAGCTGGGAAAGAGAGTGGAGACACAGGAGTTAGCAGAGCTAGCTGGGAAAGAGAGTGGAGACACAGGAGTTAGCAGAGCTAGCTCATTCACTCAGTGGCTATGAGCAGGACAGCGGCGCACACCTCTAATACATGCAGGAAGATACATCGCAGAATGTGGGGAACTGGTTTGAAGTCTATCTTTTTTGTGCTCATTCTCCAAGTGAAAATAAAACATTAGATAGAATTGGTCTCGCTTTTAGACAATGGAAAACTGTCAGGTGGTTGGCGATAGTATATTCTTGTGCTTTCTTAAAGCACAGCATGTGCAGTTTTTACACAATATATGTCTGTTATAAAAGGAGCAGTTTATTACACAGTAATAAATCAGTAAGAGATTGCAAGGGGCAATTTATTACACAGTAATAAATCAGTAAGAGATTACAAGGGGCAATTCATCAGAGTCAAATGGGCTCTAAGGGTGACAACAAAGTAATGACATACAGAAAGTTCAGTGACATTCAAGCACATGATGCTCTTCCACCACATCACACAGTCTGTCCCCATGCTGGACTCCTTTTCCTCACGCGCAGGCACAGGGCGCAGGGTGCAGGGCGCAGGCGCAGGCGCAGGGCAGGGAAAGATCTGTGCGCTCTCGGAAGTGAGAGGAGGCTCTTTAATTGAGCACACTTTCCTCAGTGCGGCAGTAAATTTGAAGGAAGTTTCCCCTCCAACATACAAAGCTAAATCACAAAGAAAACGGCATAAACCGCTGTGGCTGAATTGTTGGTTTCCATTGAGTTTTGCTAACAGTTCTATGAATGGCACACAATATCCTTAAAATACTTAATGCACAGCCGATTGCAACGCAGTTCCAAACTCAGACTGTTTTTCGCTATGCTGCAGGTGACAGCTCATTCTAATGAAAGTATGAAAATGTTCTCAGAGGGTAAAAACTCCCTATGATTCACTTTCAGTCAAATGAGCTGAAGTGATCCCAAAGATGAGGTTTCTGTCACTGTGCCTAGAATATGCAGTGCAGTATAACAAGGGATAACAAGGGTACAGAGCCAGCCAGAGCAGGTTGCAGGTTTGATTCCCAGGTGTGGCACAGCCATTGTACCTTTAACCATGGTACTTCACCTGAACTGCTTCTGTAAATATCTGGCTGTATGAATGGACAGTGTGTGGATGGGCGGTGAGTGAATGCGATGGTGAGAGTTCAGAGCTGTGCTTCAGTGTGTTTCCTCATCACTCACAATGACACAGCACATGCGAAGGTCTGGATTTCGCCCTAACAATGCATGCTGTGCGCTGTCAATGAGGGCACCCGCTGAATATGTTAATGCAGTCAGCGAGAGGAGTGGCTGATGCCGTAGCAGCATATACACATGACTGAAAATATTAGCGTGTTCAGTAGTGCAACAGAGCCTCATGGTGAGCTCGTGTGATTCCAGCCATATGCGTATTATTTGGAAGAAATTGTAGCATGGAACACAGAAATTTGAGTGATTTATCAGCTAAGAAATATATGCAGTAATAGCTTACGAATGTGTTTGGGTGTTATGATTTGACTCATTGTTTCTTTCTGTTGTAACTATTTTTTCTTTTCCTCAATACTTTGTATAAGAAAGGTTGTCCTGATTACATGTGAATGTGTATCATTAAAAACTGTGTAGTTCCTCATTACATGTCAGATTTATACTTTTTTTGTGGGATGATCATATCATTTAACAAGGGAGTGTACTGAACTAAATTAATGAAGCAGAATAAATGTGAATTTAATTTGAGATGCATTATGAATCATTTCTGTTGTGTCTGGTTTGTTTTATTTACAGCACATGTTTGTGTGTGATGTAACCTCAGCTGGATGACTTCATTAAGCGCTGCCCTCCTTTCCTCCTGTCTTGTTTTTTCAGACCTGAATTCATCACAGAAAAGACTTCATTTGGGGTGGAGGGCCTCTGAAAACAGCCCAGAGACGTAATCTTGGAAAAGGTCAGATTTGTGGGATTTTGTAATAATTTTGGACTCTGAAACTTTGTATTCATAACCTAGATGAGTATAACTGAGGTTTTTTTTAATTATTGCTTCTGAACTAATATCAATTCAGACAGACACAACAGGGTCAGTTCATAGCATGTTTCCTACATACATTGCATTTGGATTGTTTAACTTGCTTTTGAGCATATAAAAGGTGCATTCTCATATACACGCATGCATATAGGATGCCTTTTCTATCCCACTTTATTATTCTGGTTTAACTCAAAGGCGATCTTGGTGTGAAACGAATGTCTGCTCAGTCAGCCATCTTTTTTGGTGAGATCCTAACACTGAACCTTAATTAGATTTGTGACTGAACACCTGCTGCCAGGGTTTTCATTCATGGAAGCCTCCTGATCGTAGAGGTCACTGCACTCTGTATTTAAATTAAAAACGGCCTCGGGCAGGACGGGATGGTTCACCCCGAAGCAGGCCTCTGCCTGCTGCACGGGTTTGAGCATGCCCAGGTGGTGCCAGGCTGAGCTGTGCAGGTTTGGGGAGGCCCTGCAGAATGATGAGTGTAGAGGGTTGATGTGTACAGACAGTATGGGTGCTGAAGGTTAAGAGAACTCCTGTCACTTCCTGTGAAATACTACGCTTTTTGCCCACAGGCCTGTGTTTAGAGGGCACTGATCCCCGAGCATTTATATTATCCTACCATCATAAACTGTTATATATTTATGGGTCATGTTTTCTGTGCATTTAAACCCATTAGCGATGTGAGAAGCAAAGAGATTAACACTATATATGTATGTGGTTTGGTGGCCTGATTGAGTCAGGTGTAAAGGGTATTTTTTTAAAGTCCTGTGGGATGGGACTATGGTGAGCCAGGTCCTCAGTTTGCTTGTTTAATCTGAAAGACAGTGTCCCCTAAAGCACACCGTCCTTGTCTTCACAACAACTAAACCACCAGGTATCAATGCAAAGGGAGGAGTGCCCCTGCTGGCCCATAGCTGTGGCTGTATGAAGTGTATGAAGATTAGGGATGGCATGGTGTCCTGAACCCAGTGCTGCTTCTCTGCAAACATTGCACAGGAGCAGGACACTGGTGTAGCTGCTCGGGTTGAACAGGAGCAGGATGCTAGTGTAGCTGCTTGGGTTGAACAGGAGCAGGATGCTAGTGTAGCTGCTCGGGTTGAACAGAAGCAGGATGCTAGAGTTGAGGCTCGGGTTGAACAGGAGCAGGATGCTAGTGTAGCTGCTCGGGTTGAACAGGAGCAGGATTCTAGTGTAGCTGCTCGGGTTGAACAGGAGCAGGATGCTAGAGTTGAGGCTCGGGTTGAACAGGAGCAGGATGCTAGTGTAGCTGCTCGGGTTGAACAGGAGCAGGATGCTAGTGTAGCTGCTCAGGTTGGACAGGAGCAGGATGCTAGAGTTGAGGCTCGGGTTGAACAGGAGCAGGATGCTAGTGTAGCTGCTCGGGTTGAACAGGAGCAGGATTCTAGTGTAGCTGCTCGGGTTGAACAGGAGCAGGACACTGGTGTAGCTGCTCGGGTTGAACAGGAGCAGGATGCTAGAGTTGAGGCTCGGGTTGAACAGGAGCAGGATGCTAGAGTTGAGGCTCGGGTTGAACAGGAGCAGGATGCTAGCATAGCTGGTCAGCTGATAAGTTTTGTTTGTATCTCTCATTTTTCCCTCTGTCTCGCCTTCAGAAATGTAGCATAATTGGTGTTAGCCATAATGAGGAAGTTTAATTGAAGTGCCTCAAAACCAAATTAGCATAAGATTACAGAGGATTAGTTTTTTAAAATAAGATTAAAGTTATTGATTTATTTTTTTCTTGTTTCAGTGAGAACACATGCCAATTAGTCAGGAATTAATCTGAGTAGTTGCTGAGTGAAAATGGCCTCTCCTGACTGAACCTCCACCAGGCTGGCAATCATCATTTAGTACATAATGGGTAGAGACAATGCTTTTCTGAAGCGCACAGTGATGAATAAGAATCAATGGTTTTCCCAAGTACGCTCTGTAATGACTTGCACAGGGTCACCTTTGAGTCAGCCTGATGGAGATGTGAAAGTGTGTCTTAGCCAGTCCAACTACACCCCACATCTCACTGAGCCAAGCACAGCATCGCTAACACTCACAGCCTGAACCAAGCACAGCACCGCTGACACTCACAGCCTGGGCCAAGCACAGCACCACTAACACCCACAGCCTGAGCCAAGCACAGCACCGCTGACACTCACAGCCTGGGCCAAGCACAGCATCGCTAACAGTCACAGCCTGGGCCAAGCACAGCATCGCTGACACTCACAGCCTGGGCCAAGCACAGCACCGCTAACAGTCACAGCCTGAGCCAAGCACAGCACCGCTAACAGTCACAGCCTGGGCCAAGCACAGCACTGCTAACAGTCACAGCTTGAGCCAAGCACAGCACCGCTGACACTCACAGCCTGGGCCAAGCACAGCATCGCTAACACTCACACCCTGAGCCAAGCACAGCCCTGCTAACACTCACAGCCTGGGCCAAGCACAGCACCGCTAACACTCACAGCCTGGGCCAAGCACAGCACCGCTAACGGTCACAGCTTGAGCTAAGCACAGCATCGCTAACACTCACACCCTGAGCCAAGCACAGCCCTGCTAACACTCACAGCCTGGGCCAAGCACAGCACCGCTAACACTCACAGCCTGGGCCAAGCACAGCACTGCTAACAGTCACAGCCTGAGCCAAGCACAGCACCGCTGACACTCACACCCTGAGCCAAGCACAGCACCGCTGACACTCACAGCCTGAGCCAAGCACAGCACCGCTGAACACTCACAGCCTGGGCCAAGCACAGCACCGCTAACACTCACAGCCTGGGCCAAGCACAGCACCGCTAACAGTCACAGCCTGAGCCAAACACAGCACTGTTAACACTCACACAGCAACAATTGGGCCGTTACACAACTAGCCACCTACCAGTAATAAAGAAAATAGCCTCTCAGCAGATCTTTCTTGAAAGAGTAATTAAGCAGTCCTCTTATTACAGTTATTACAGAAACCCAAGAACATAATTTTCTATGATTATGCAAATAATACAATAGCACAATAATTAGTTCTTTGCAGAATGCACCATATTAAGCAAGATTAATATCATTTTAAGCCCAGGGAATGAGGTGGACATTTAAATGGTGAAATTGCCTCTGTTAAGTAAAGTATGACATGCTGGTAAAAAAGGAGCATATTTAAAAGGAGCGTGGTGCTAGAAGAGTGACAGTGGTTAGGAAGTGTAACTGGATTTAACCCCCAACAAACCCGCCAGTGTGCTGCAGCCAATCCCAATATAGATAACAACTGGGCCAGTGTGCTGCGCCAATCCCAACAGAGATAAACCATTTAAATTACACCAGCCAATCACAAAGCAGATAACAAACCGGCCAATGCGCTGCAGCCAATCCCAACACAGATAAACCATATAAATTACACCGTGTTGGTAGGTATGGTCTTAGCAGGAGGTGTTGTATTCTCTTTCTGCCTCAAAGCTCAAAGAAAGCATATACAATTATATTTCAGTGAACCATGAGTAATTTCTCATGGTTGTGATGTCAGATCTATACACTCATTAGTTACATTTTTATCACACAGCATTAAGGAGGTTATTCATTTTTTGTTGTGGTGAATCATACCTTATTGTTAGTATTTGAACATTATGCGCATAATTATGTAAGAATGTGTTACTTTTACTATTTACAGAGCTACGCACCAGTTATCAGTGAGTCATCCAACCTGTGAAAGTTCAATTGTCTTCTCCCATAAACTATAAACACACAACTGAAATGTTTCTACCTTCCTCTTTAGTGTGTCATATGTATACGCTGGTGGTGTTAGGTGCTTTTCACAGTTTGTGTGTTGCAGTCCATTAAAAGGTCAAAGAATGAGGTTAATTGGCTTTGTTATGCTTTGAGTGAGCTCTTCTAATTGTGTGAATTTTGTGGATGAATAAGAAATATTTTATATTGAAAATACTGTGCATTTACTGTGCATGCATTGGTTTCTTCATCTGGTGAGGAAATGTCCTTGAACTTCACTCATTGCCCTGAGAGTTTATTAGGGCCAGAAACCAGCTCAACGGCAAGGCCACAGATCTGGCTGAAGATGAATTAATTTGTTGGCTTTTATTGAGAGGTTGCAGAGTGTGTGTGTCTCTATACTGCCCTTTGCCATCCTGCTCATTGCTCATGTTATGCAATATACGGCATGCCAGGGGCTGTAGACGGACGGATCAAGCTGCCAATCACAAATGCAGTGTGCCTGGGGCTGTAAACGGGCAGATAAAACATTTTGGAGGTCCCATTTTTATCACCTTGTGGAGTTTATGTCTGTTTTGCAGAGACAAAGCACTGCCCCATAGAGGATGTTTTAAACATTCCTGAGCAGCGGGCCTAAGCTGCTCTGTGGTTATGGCTCCATGCTGCGCAGATGGGCCTGTTCCGCTACATTGTCTTCAGCATGTGGAAAAATGGGTTTCATCTTCAACATGTTCTGCTACACAGTCCTGGAAAGGAGGGAACAAAAGTCAGAATGCCTGCAATTCCACAGGGAGGGCTGGCAGAACCAATCACCCCATGGGCTGCTTATTGAGCCATTTATCGCTTATTGACTGTTATTGACTGACCTCTCGTACATAAACATAGTATGGATTACTTCAGTACATCTCATTTTTCATCCTTTGACTCCTGACCTGCATGTTAGGAGTAGCTGTGGAGTAAACCTGCATGTCAGGAGTAGCTGTGGAGTAAACCTGCATGTCAGGAGTAGCTGTGGAGTAAACCTGCATGTCAGGAGTAGCTGTGGAGTAAACAGGCATGTCAGGAGTAGCTGTGGAGTAAACCTGCATGTCAGGAGTAGCTGTGGAGTAAACAGGCATGTGAGGAGTAGCTGTGGAGTAAACAGGCATGTCAGGAGTAGCTGTGGAGTAAACCTGCATGTCAGGAGTAGCTGTGGAGTAAACCTGCATGTCAGGAGTAGCTGTGGAGTAAACAGGCATGTCAGGAGTAGCTGTGGAGTAAACCTGCATGTCAGGAGTAGCTGTGGAGTAAACAGGCATGTCAGGAGTAGCTGTGGAGTAAACAGGCATGTCAGGAGTAGCTGTGGAGTAAACCTGCATGTCAGGAGTAGCTGTGGAGTAAACCTGCATGTCAGGAGTAGCTGTGGAGTAAACAGGCATGTGAGGAGTAGCTTGTGGTTCCTCGGAGGGGGAGCAGTGTCTGATGGGATTGGTGCTGAGCATGAGCAAAGTCACAGGTGACTTCATGGCGAATGTCATCGCTGAACCATATCAGAAAACCATCCAATTAAAGCCCTGTCTGTTTCACCAGCGTGTCTCCTCCACCACAAATGGGCGCATCTGAAGGCATATTATCTTTCCTCTGTGTAGAAACTATGGGCTATTCTATATACATATACATGAGACTGAGAAACTTTCAATTATGGTCATTATTTTTAAGTGTTCCACTCTGCAGTGTCCTTTGCACTTTAATTAAACACACCCAGATAAAACATTTAATTATTCTGTCAGCACACTGTTGCTGAAATTGTTAATTACCCTGCCTGGTGTAACCAGAGCAGAATGAGATATTTAAGGAACAGTGCTGACCTGGGTCTGTCCATGCTCCATTCCAGGGTTGGGAAACGGAGCGCTCCGATAGACAGGACCATTAAACATTACTGCTATGGAGGAACGGAACCACCTGCTATCCATGCACTATAGCAGCCTACGCATGTATGTTTCAGTTAAATCCATTATGACTGTGATTATTCACAGCAAAACACCAGACATATTAATATTCACACTGTGAATGCCAGTTTAGGGTGAGTGACAGTCAGTGAAGAATCGGGACGCCTCCTTCTGTTTGTTTGCTTTGGGAACGCCAGCGCTATCATAACCATCCGCTCTGCCAAGCTCACTGCGCACAGAGTTGGATAATACTGCAGCCCAGGTAGATGTAGCTTCTTTGCTGAGGTAGTTATGAGGATTTTGCTTTGTGGCCTTTGTGGACATGGTTTTCAGTCCTCGTCTCGCTCCTCCAGGTTTATATTTTAATTATACTGAGTTTGTGATTGTTTGTGGGGTTGAATGAGAGCAGGGAAAAAAGTACAGAAACTCTCGGCCTTTGCTGATATCTCCCGTTTCACACAAACGGATTCTCTCTCTCATGTGCTGCTTCTCAAGAGCAGCAAATGTCAGCTCTGTTCTCTCTGCACATTCGGGCTGAAGGTCAGAACACCACAGGTGTGTCACTGGAGGTGCACCTGAGCAGAGGGGTTTACTGAGAGGTTACCTGTCAAAAAGGGCTGTGACATGGACACATGGACTCACCTGCATCCTGGTGAAGAGCTCTTTAACCTCTCTCCACCTTAAACTCTGTAAAAGAGTAACTGTATTTAAGCTATATCAAATGACACAAAAAAGTACTAAAGTATATCTAATATATCATATTAAGAATATGACTGATGTGTTAAATACACCCAAGTAAATTCCTAAATTCCTGTGAATTCCTGCAGAAATGAGGGCTCTCCTTCTCTAAATAGAATGCATGACTATTTCGAGAACATGTTCCTTGTCCTTTATGGAATCACACAGCGCCAATCCGAAGCTCATAGCATGCTTTAGGAGACCACAAAGGTTTGATTAATTATTAAATGAGATGACAAATGTAATAAATTCACATTGACAGTTTTTTTGCGCTCTGTGCTGTTCTCATACATAGTCAATGAGAGCGTTACCGGCTGGCTTTAACTGCAGGTTTAGCTGCGACCCAGAGGGCTGCTATTCTGGGATGCTTCACTTCGATTATTCATTAGAACTGTCTTTTATGGATGGAGGCAAGTTATGTACAGATAAGGCCCCTGTCAAATGAATTAATAATAGGAAATAGCAACTGGTTACTGACTCAGATTCCCAGAATTCCACTCTCTGTGATAACATGCTTCACACAAGAGCCTCACACAAGCACTGTTTTAGTTTTCTTAGAATCTTCTGCAAGGGGACTTTAAATTCCTGCTTTCCTTCTAAGTTGCCGCTAAGATGCTGAAGTCTCCTAAGATGCTTAAAAAATGGAAGTAGAGAATGGTCTGGTAATGGTTCATTGAACTGGATAAAAACGTTGCACAGTAACTTCATGAGCAGGGGAGCAGCACCACATCTGTCATACAGGTTAGACCTTAAGTCGCGGCACAAGCCATGAAAGTGCAAACATGTAGGCTACCTGCCAAAGTTTTCATTCTGTCACTGAGATTTGGGTCTGTGGACTAGGATAAGCTGAGGGGAGCTTCAGGTCTGCTCTGACACATGAAACACATGGGCTTGTGTGTGATTTCACAGTGTAGACGGAGCCCTCCTCCTGTGTTAGGACATTAATGTGATCACTGCTGCAGGTGTTTCTCCCTCTCTCTCTCTCACAGAGCCAGAGGCAGACTCTGTGAATGCAATAAGAAAGAGAGCCTCCTCTGGCAGCACCAGCGAACTGCATAATGTAGACAAATTCCTTCATTCATTTAGACAGCTTATGTTGGATTTTCTGTTCGGAAATTCACATGACCATCCCATAATAGGAAGCCGGCAGTGTCCATGCCAACTGTTTCTCAGAAATACAAAATGACATCTAATCCTATTCATTTGACCCGTTATGGCTGTATATGGTCTTCCCAGCAGTAAATGGGGATAGATGACGATTGGCTCACTGATTAAAGATGCCAACCTCCTGCTCTTATAGCAGAACAGCCACCCGTCAATATTATGTGTGACCGGTGAGTCACTTATGAATCAATACTGCCCTCTTCTCAGTTTAAAATAATGCACAACCGCCCACAGAGTCCCTGTGATTCTATGGTGTTACACATGGCAAAGCACAGTCTCCCCTTAGGTCACAGCCTGTGACATCACCACAGGTAATGCTGCAGAGACAACCCGCTGCACAGGGTTAGGCTGTCACAGTGCATCGCTGTGCTCCTCTGCGCAGCACAGCTGCACAGGGTTAGGCTGTCACAGTGCATTGCTGCGCTCCTCTGCACAGCACAGCTGCACAGGGTTAGGCTGTCACAGAGCATTATTGCGCTCCTCTGCGCAGCACAGCTGCACAGGGTTAGGTTGTCACAGAGCATTATTGCGCTCCTCTGCGCAGCACAGCTGCACAGGGTTAGGCTGTCACAGTGCATTGCTGCGCTCCTCTGCACAGCACAGCTGCACAGGGTTAGGCTGTCACAGAGCATTATTGCGCTCCTCTGCGCAGCACAGCTGCACAGGGTTAGGCTGTCACAGTGCATTGCTGCGTTCCTCTGCACAGCACAGCTGCGCAGGGTTAGTCTGTCACAGTGCATTGCTGCGTTCCTCTGCGCAGCACAGCTGCTCCCGCTCTATGGATGCATGAATGAGCTCAGATGGGTGCGGTTTTGCCTTGTATGCCATTTGATATTTTTGTTTTGTTTATCATTTGATCCTGTGTTGAGACTTACTGTGTGGCCGTTTGACAAGCCAGTGAGTAACGCATATACGATATGGTTACTCCTCCCAGTTTTGGTGAAATGAAAACTCACTCCTGCATCATTTATGATAATGAAGATGATGATGATGATGATGATGATGATGATGGGCTGTGGGGGTTAATCACATTCCAGCCTGACTAATCCAATACATGTGGCTCACTGTGAGGGCAAAACACATCCAGAACGCTAATGAGGAGGTAGCGGAAACAGAAAACACGTTGGATATGGGACAACTGCTGCAGCTACAATTACATTATCGTTTCTCCAACAGCATTTACTGGGTGAAATGGCCTGTCAGAGGAACAGAGACACTGTCCTGGATGATGAACAAACAGCAGAGCATGCTGGGATTTCTGTGAATGTTCCATTTCCGCTTGTGGCCTTTGTGGGAAGTGATACCAAACCTGTGCTGTGGTAATAATCAGCAAAAACATTATTTATTAACAACATTGTTTCAATATGTACAGTATATACATAAATACTTACAGTGCATCTATAATATTTATCAAAAGTACCATTGTTGTACAAGAGAAATACCTCAGCAGTCTGGCTCTCATTGTGCTGAAACAGCTTTCATTCACTGTCTCAGTTAGTTTGCACTTAATTTTACACTTCAGGTAGGTGGTGGTTTTGTAGTTTTGTTTCAGCAAGAACTAACGCCACTCCACAATGCTGACAGTGTTTTACATGTGTGCTGTAGAAATGAAGTAACTGTAGCAAATTTCACAAAATTCACAGTTATCTGTGTGTGGTGTTTGTACATGACTCCACACACAGAGTGCCTGAGGGCCATATTCACTGCTACACAGTAATCTTCTGTATCCAGGGCAGACTCATTTCTGAAATGAAGCTGCACCCTGTATCATCTGACCTCTGCATACTGAAATACCTGTGAGGTGCCCCCCATGCATGTTTCAGAGCAGCACACAGTGAAACGGTGCCCCCCCCCATGCGTGTTTCAGAGCAGCACACAGTGAAACGGTGCCCCCATGCGTGTTTCAGAGCAGCGCACAGTGAAACGGTGCCCCCCCCATGCGTGTTTCAGAGCAGCGCACAGTGAAACGGTGCCCCCCCCATGCGTGTTTCAGAGCATCGCACAGTGAAACGGTGCCCCCCCCATGCGTGTTTTTGAAACGGTGCATTTCCAGCATTATATCTGCTCCCCCCAGCATGTGATGGGCTCCTGGGGGCTCGTCTCTGCCATTGTTTGAGACGTTCGTCAGCATGTACTCAGATGTCATACCCAGTTCACGGCTTGGGTTCAAAAGTGCAGCGCTGCTGTGAGTGTCTTGATAGCGAGCAGGCAGGAATTCCCCCGATGCTGCCTAAACACAATTTCACGCTTAATCCGTTGTGCAACGTGAGAGTTCTGAACAGCCAAGAGACCTGGGGGTCAGAGAGCGAGGAGCTGCTGTGGGTACGGCATTCTGGGCGGGGAAACAACACTGTGAACACTGCATCATGGGTAATCAACAAGTGCCATTCAAATGTCACTGACATCCCTGCTTTCTCATACATTTACATAAAAATATAAGGATCCAAGTTCTGGATAAACCAAAACATATGGGCATGACATGTCTGTGTCAGAAGCTAAAGCCCAGTCCAGCTTAATTTACACCCAGATTTACCCAAAGAAATATTTATAAAACTGAAAAGTATCAAAAAAAATAATACAGGGAATGCCAGAGTTAGCTGGGGAAGTAACCCTGCCAGTGGTTGGAAACACGGTAACTGCACCATGTCTGTAATACATGCAGCCGTACATGCCACAGCAAATCACAGGGAAATCTTTTCAGTTGATTATTTTCATGGTACAATTTGTGCTTTCGTCAGTTCTTGGACTCAGGGCACTGTGCAGCAATATGTTCAAACTCCAGGGCGTTTGATATTACGAAAAGCTAAATAAATATTAGGATGAATCAAGTGGATTTTTTATTTAATCAGGTGTAGGAGACAAGTCAATAACTTAAGGCATAGTATTGTATGGGTATGGAACAACCAGGTGCACTTCATGCATTTTAGTTAACTGTTGTTGGTTAACATGGTTTTAACTGCTGTTCTTCTTATATTAGCATTTACACCTTTTGGTCTGAACTCTCACAGCTTTGTAAAACTATAACAATCCAATGCTGTGGTAAAAAAACTAGTTAGCATACTGTGTTGAATGTTTCTTAATTAGATAACTCAGTCTTGAGCTGTCTTGAATTATCTGAACATTGGACCAATAATTATTCCTGGAAAAATAAAAATCTTGGATAGAATCACAGTATGACTTCCCTTAAGTAAAGAGCGCTCATGTCTGCACATTTCCCTCTTTTTCCTGTTCAAGGCTTGGGCTCATTGAAATTCTACCCCCTAGCAAGATTAATTACCTTCTGAACAAGTTTGCGAAGCGCAGCCTGGTGCCCCCTGAGGACAGCCATGTTTTCCTCACGCAGCTCTGGAGCTTTTTGGTAAAGAGAGATGGCTGATCCTTTGATTTCTCTCACTTTTCCAAT
>CM040764.1:24861327-24926327 GCA_022829145.1 Albula goreensis | reverse complement strand
TTCAGGTGGGCTTAAATTTGGCAGGCTGGAAAAGACAAACTCATAATTCTAACAATCAAGCAACTGTTTTTATCACGTTGGCATATGTGTATAGGTAAACAAGACTTCTACATTTTAAATCTTCATTAACTTGGGCACAAAGAACTTTTCAATGAATTGCTTGCTGCAGTCTGCCATTGCTTTTTTGTAGGCATGCAATGTTCCACACAATATCCAGACTGGTAATGTAATTGAATACATTTCCCGTTTGTGTGGCAAACTGAAATTTCCCAGCCAAGTACCAGGTTTGTCTTGCAGAAACTCTGCTGTCTGGATGCATGCATATAAATCAGAGTTTATGGTCTAAATGTTATAGAAACAACTTCATCTGCACGTTCCTGCTACCCTAACGTGTGTCTCATAATATTTCATTTGGATTGTGCTCTGCTCCTGTCATACTGGAATGGAATGTGCCATAAAGAGACATGCTCCTTAGAAGACAATTTGCATGTGACTGAATGTAGCCCATAATTCCTGGCATCTGCAGGTCTCTTGGCTGACCCATCCCTATATAATCTGTGTCTGTAGAGGAGCTGTTATGGAGAAAGTCATGTCTGTGCCATCTTTGCAGAATCCAATCTTAGATACTGTAGCTTGTCACCTGCACCACACTATACCTTTAGATTATGCCTGCAGCTGTAAAGAATAAAGCAGAAAATCTATTCCTCCTGTCATGGTTTCAGCCTCTCTATTTGCTAATGTGGGGTGCCAGCTCCTTTTTAATAAAGATGGCTAAATCGCTTGTTAAATGATAAAGATGAACACCTCCACCTCCAAACTTGGGCACGTAAATAAGAGTCACACCTGGGCTCGGGCTCCCCACCGCAGTGTGAATCTCAAATGGTGAGTGGCGAGCCGTGTGGCAGAGCGCAGGATCGTTATTCCAGTGCCCCGCGGGGAGTTTTCCTCTGTGGCCCTGACTGCAGGAAGCTGTCACTGTGGCTTCCTCTGAGGTGCGCAACCTTTTTAAGGGTCCTCAGGCTGACACGTGGACGCCGGTGAGCGAAAGGTCAGCTCAGACTCAGCGGGTGACCGGCTGCGCCATATCGCACACCGATTCCCTTAATTATGAGAGGCAGAGCCTCTGAAACTGGATCCCAACCACAGTTTGGCGAGAAAGGGAAACCAAAACGATGAGGAACACAAACAAAAGAGCACCACTACATCAGTGTTCACAGCACCACTACATCAGTGTCCAGAGAACCACTACATCAGTGTTCAGAGCACCACTACATCAGTGTTCACAGCACCACTACATCAGTGTTCAGAGCACCACTACATCAGTGTTCACAGCACCACTACATCAGTGTTCAGAACACCACTACATCAGTGTTCACAGCACCACTACATCAGTGTTCACAGCACCACTACATCAGTGTTCAGAACACCACTACATCAGTGTTCACAGCACCACTACATCAGTGTTCAGAACACCACTACATCAGTGTTCAGAGCAGTGTTCAGAACACCACTACATCAGTGTTCAGAACACCACTACATCAGTGTTCACAGCACCACTACATCAGTGTTCAGAACACCACTACATCAGTGTTCACAACACCACTACATCAGTGTTCAGAACACCACTACACGCCAGTGTTCAGAACACCACTACATCAGTGTTCACAGCACCACTACAGTGTTCAGAGCACCACTACATCAGTGTTCAGAACACCACTACATCAGTGTTCAGAACACCACTACATCAGTGTTCAGAGAACCACTACATCAGTGTTCAGAACATCACTACATCAGTGTTCACAGCACCACTACATCAGTGTTCAGCACCACTACACCAGTGTTCAGAGCACCACTACATCAGTGTTCAGAGCACCACTACATCAGTGTTCAGAACACCACTACATCAGTGTTCAGAGCACCACTACATCAGTGTTCAGAGCACCACTACATCAGTGTTCAGAGCACCACTACATCAGTGTTCAGAACACCACTACATCAGTGTTCAGAGAACCACTACATCAGTGTTCAGAGCACCACTACATCAGTGTTCAGAACACCACTACATCAGTGTTCAGAGCACCACTACATCAGTGTTCAGAACACCACTACATCAGTGTCCAGAGCACCACTACATCAGTGTTCAGAACACCACTACATCAGTGTTCAGAGCACCACTACATCAGTGTTCAGAACACCACTACATCAGTGTTCACAGCTCCACTACATCAGTGTTCAGAACACCACTACATCAGTGTTCACAGCACCACTACATCAGTGTTCAGAACACCACTACATCAGTGTTCACAGCACCACTACATCAGTGTTCAGAACACCACTACATCAGTGTTCACAGCACCACTACATCAGTGTTCAGAACACCACTACATCAGTGTTCACAGCACCACTACATCAGTGTTCAGAGAACCACTACATCAGTGTTCAGAGCACCACTACTTCAGTGTTCAGAACACCACTACATCAGTGTTCAGAGCACCACTACATCAGTGTTCAGAACACCACTACATCAGTGTTCACAGCACCACTACATCAGTGTTCACAGCACCACTACATCAGTGTTCAGAGAACCACTACATCAGTGTTCAGAGCACCACTACATCAGTGTTCAGAACACCACTACATCAGTGTTCAGAGCACCACTACATCAGTGTTCAGAACACCACTACATCAGTGTTCAGAGCACCACTACATCAGTGTTCAGAGCACCACTACATCAGTGTTCACAGCACCACTACATCAGTGTTCAGAGAACCACTACATCAGTGTTCAGAGCACCACTACATCAGTGTTCAGAACACCACTACATCAGTGTTCAGAGCACCACTACATCAGTGTTCAGAACACCACTACATCAGTGTTCAGAACACCACTACATCAGTGTCCAGAGCACCACTACATCAGTGTTCACAGCACCACTACATCAGTGTTCAGAACACCACTACATCAGTGTTCACAGCACCACTACATCAGTGTTCAGAACACCACTACATCAGTGTTCAGAGAACCACTACATCAGTGTTCAGAGCACCACTACATCAGTGTTCAGAGCACCACTACATGAGTGTTCAGAACACCACTACATCAGTGTTCACAGCACCACTACATCAGTGTTCAGAACACCACTACATCAGTGTTCAGAGCACCACTACATCAGTGTTCAGAACACCACTACATCAGTGTTCACAGCACCACTACATCAGTGTTCAGAACACCACTACATCAGTGTCCAGAGCACCACTACATCAGTGTCCAGAGCACCACTACATCAGTGTTCAGAGCACCACTACATCAGTGTTCACAGCACCACTACATCAGTGTTCAGAACACCACTAAATCAGTGTTCACAGCACCACTACATCAGTGTTCACAGCACCACTACATCAGTGTTCAGAACACCACTACATCAGTGTTCACAGCACCACTACATCAGTGTTCAGAACACCACTACATCAGTGTTCAGAACACCACTAAATCAGTGTTCACAGCACCACTACACCAGTGTTCAGAGCACCACTACATCAGTGTTCAGAGCACCACTACATCAGTGTTCAGAGCACCTCTACATCAGTGTTCAGAGAACCACTACATCAGTGTTCAGAGCACCACTACATCAGTGTTCAGAGAACCACTACATCAGTGTTCAGAACACCACTACATCAGTGTTCAGAGAACCACTACATCAGTGTTCACAGCACCACTACATCAGTGTTCACAGCACCACTACATCAGTGTTCAGAACACCACTACATCAGTGTTCAGAGCACCACTACATCAGTGTTCACAGCACCACTACATCAGTGTTCAGAACACCACTACATCAGTGTTCACAGCACCACTACATCAGTGTTCAGAGCACCACTACATCAGTGTTCACAGCACCACTACATCAGTGTTCAGAACACCACTACATCAGTGTTCAGAGCACCACTACATCAGTGTTCAGAGCACCACTACATCAGTGTTCAGAGCACCACTACACCAGTGTTCAGAGCACCACTACATCAGTGTTCAGAGCACCACTACATCAGTGTTCAGAGAACCACTACATCAGTGTTCACAGCACCACTACATCAGTGTTCACAGCACCACTACATCAGTGTTCAGAACACCACTACATCAGTGTTCAGAGCACCACTACATCAGTGTTCACAGCACCACTACATCAGTGTTCAGAACACCACTACATCAGTGTTCACAGCACCACTACATCAGTGTTCAGAACACCACTACATCAGTGTTCACAGCACCACTACATCAGTGTTCACAGCACCACTACATCAGTGTTCAGAACACCACTTCATCAGTGTTCAGAGCACCACTACATCAGTGTTCAGAACACCACTACATCAGTGTTCAGAACACCACTACATCAGTGTTCACAGCACCACTACATCAGTGTTCAGAGCACCACTACATCAGTGTTCAGAACACCACTACATCAGTGTTCACAGCACCACTACATCAGTGTTCACAGCACCACTACGTCAGTGTTCAGAACACCACTACATCAGTGTTCACAGCACCACTACATCAGTGTTCAGTCAGTGTTCACAGCACCACTACATCAGTGTTCAGAGCACCACTACATCAGTGTTCAGAACACCACTACATCAGTGTTCACAGCACCACTACATCAGTGTTCAGAACACCACTACATCAGTGTTCAGAGAACCACTACATCAGTGTTCAGAACACCACTACATCAGTGTTCAGAGAACCACTACATCAGTGTTCACAGCACCACTACATCAGTGTTCAGAACACCACTACATCAGTGTTCAGAGCACCACTACATCAGTGTTCACAGCACCACTACATCAGTGTTCAGAACACCACTACATCAGTGTTCAGAGAACCACTACATCAGTGTTCAGAGCACCACTACATCAGTGTTCACAGCACCACTACATCAGTGTTCAGAGAACCACTACATCAGTGTTCACAGCACCACTACATCAGTGTTCAGAACACCACTACATCAGTGTTCAGAGCACCACTACATCAGTGTTCACAGCACCACTACATCAGTGTTCAGAACACCACTACATCAGTGTTCACAGCACCACTACATCAGTGTTCACAGCACCACTACATCAGTGTCCAGAGCACCACTACATCAGTGTTCAGAACACCACTACATCAGTGTTCAGAACACCACTACATCAGTGTTCACAGCACCACTACATCAGTGTTCACAGCACCACTACATCAGTGTTCAGAACACCACTACATCAGTGTTCACAGCACCACTACATCAGTGTTCACAGCACCACTACATCAGTGTCCAGAGCACCACTACATCAGTGTTCAGAACACCACTACATCAGTGTTCAGAACACCACTACATCAGTGTCCAGAGCACCACTACATCAGTGTTCACAGCACCACTACATCAGTGTTCAGAGCACCACTACATCAGTGTTCAGAGCACCACTACATCAGTGTTCACAGCACCACTACATCAGTGTTCAGAACACCACTACATCAGTGTCCAGAGCACCACTACATCAGTGTTCACAGCACCACTACATCAGTGTTCAGAGAACCACTACATCAGTGTTCAGAACACCACTACATCAGTGTTCAGAGCACCACTACATCAGTGTTCAGAACACCACTACATCAGTGTTCACAGCACCACTACATCAGTGTTCAGAACACCACTACATCAGTGTTCACAGCACCACTACATCAGTGTTCAGAACACCACTACATCAGTGTTCACAGCACCACTACATCAGTGTTCACAGCACCACTACATCAGTGTTCAGAACACCACTACATCAGTGTCCAGAGCACCGCTACATCAGTGTTCAGAACACCACTACATCAGTGTTCACAGCACCACTACATCAGTGTTCAGAGCACCACTACATCAGTGTTCAGAACACCACTACATCAGTGTTCAGAGCACCACTACATCAGTGTTCAGAACACCACTACATCAGTGTCCAGAGCACCACTACATCAGTGTTCAGAACACCACTACATCAGTGTCCAGAGCACCACTACATCAGTGTTCAGAACACCACTACATCAGTGTTCAGAGCACCACTACATCAGTGTTCAGAACACCACTACATCAGTGTTCAGAACACCACTACATCAGTGTTCAGAGCACCACTACATCAGTGTTCACAGCACCACTACATCAGTGTTCAGAACACCACTACATCAGTGTTCAGAACACCACTACATCAGTGTTCAGAGCACCACTACATCAGTGTTCACAGCACCACTACATCAGTGTTCAGAGCACCACTACATCAGTGTTCACAGCACCACTACATCAGTGTTCAGAACACCACTACATCAGTGTTCAGAGAACCACTACATCAGTGTTCAGAACACCACTACATCAGTGTTCAGAGCACCACTACATCAGTGTTCAGAACACCACTACATCAGTGTCCAGAGCACCACTACATCAGTGTTCACAGCACCACTACATCAGTGTTCACAGCACCACTACATCAGTGTTCACAGCACCACTACGTCAGTGTTCAGAACACCACTACGTCAGTGTTCAGAGCACCACTACGTCACTTAGTGGTGTCTCTGTTTTCTGTGGCTTTAGTTTGGCCCAGAGAAGGTGAGGGCAGCAGATAGTGGTGAAACATGTTTGATGGATGCGTCTTGTGAAAATGCATTCACACAATCGCAGCTCTGCTTCAGTGCTCCTGTCATTCCACTGTCCTGCTTCCACCTCCCAACGCTGCGCCAGACTGTCACCGTCTGCACAGAGGCGCTGGAGAGGTGAGGAGCAACTCAAGTGGAGCAACCCTGCAAAATTTCACACATTTTAAAAAAACACTACTATTAATTCTGACAAAATGGAGACAGATAGTGAAGGAAGGGCAGGACACAGAGATGTTGCTGAGACAGAACTGTCTTTTCACAGTGTGTCTGTTTCTTACTCACTGCATCAAGGGAGCGCATTTCTGCTGACGGAGCACATCGTTGCCTCCATGGCTCCAGTTTTGTCTTTAATTCTGTCACTTGGGAAACACACGGAATAAAGAACAACATGTTTCTCTCTCGGAGGATGATCTACTTTAACATCAAACATGCATTCCCCTTTTATAACAACAACAAATCCAAATATTTATTCTGAACAGTGCCATGTAAAGCCTCAGTCTGAACAGTGCCATGTAAAGCCTCAGTCTGAACAGTGCCATGTAAAGCCTCAGTCTGAACAGTGCCATGTAAAGCCTCAGTCTGAACAGTGCCATGTAAAGCCTCAGTCTGAACAGTGCCATGTAAAGCCTCAGTCTGAACAGTGCCATGTAAAGCCTAAATTAGTCACATAAAGCCAATCACCTGTTCTGAAGACCTTCTCTGATACTCAGAAATGTTTTTCTTTTTTCTGAAATACTTAATGCATCAAAGAAATGCATTGCTTATAAATGTATAAAAGCTTTTATATTGAAACTTAGCAGACAGTATATAGTACAATCACATATTAAACAAAAACTGACATGCATCAAAGAAAATGCATTGCTTATAAATGTATAAAAGCTTTATATATTGAAACTTTTTTAATGAGGGAAAAAAGATCAAATATTCATGTTTATGACTTTTTTCTGCTGCCATTGTTACATCTACATACAAACATGAGTATACAAAATATGAGAATATGTGTGTGCATAAGCGTGTAGGTGTGTGTGTGTGTGCGTGGTTTCTCCCTTACATATGGGAAAAGAAACTGATATAGATGTATTCACTGCAAACCTGCTGCTACAGTAATTGTGTGTATTGTAGAAAAAATTGTTTTTCATTCTCGAAAGATGAGCATTTGATTTATGCCATTATTGTCATTCCAATTTTCAGTCCCTTAATTTTCCATGAAGTATTTCCCATTGAAATGAGAGCTTTGTGAAAGAAATGTGGCTGACTCAAAATGTGTCAATATGTTTAATATATTACACAGCAGTCAATAGGACTGGATCGTCTCATTTTCTATTTCAATTCTGTCTAAAGGAAAATTGCTGTCAGAAAGAAAAAGGTCATTCAGTATCGGAGATTCCAAAAGGGCAATATTCAGAAGGCGAATTGAACAGCCCTCAATACAGAAACAAACACAGTGTGCTCATTCCTTTCACTCTGACATGTTAACTTATCCAATTATTTTTGAATCTGGAAAATTCTCGCTCCAGCTCCCATGTGAGGATCACCGCGATTCAGTTCACTTTGTACTGTAGCCTCCCATTGAATTGTTCTAGCCCCATTTTCTTCCTCTGAGAGTGTTCTCCTGTGCCTCATTCAGTGGGTGATCCTGTTTGGCTCAGGTGAAGAGCAGGCTCATGTTCTACTTCAGCCTCAACTTTGGAACTAAAATTTATTTGTTTGTTGTTTAGACAAATATTCCTCCTGAAACGATCTCCCACGTGCCCTGGCTCATGGTCTTGCACACTTTATGGAGAAGTGGCATGATAACGCAGAGGTTGCAGGTTCATATCTCTGGTTGGGCACCATTGTAGCCTGGAGCAGTGTCTTGCCTGAACTCAGCACTACAGTGAACACATTACATCTGCCTTGTGAGTCGCTCTGGATAAGAGCGTCTAACAAATGTCCTTTGATGTAATGTAATGTAACGTCTCTGCTATTTAGCAAAGACTCTATGTGTGGCATTTTAGTTTTTGCTATGTTTTTGGCAATACATTTTATCATTCTGTGTTGGTTTTGCTGCTTAAATATTTTGTTTTCCACCACTTGTATTTGAAATTGCTACAGCTGTCAGTGTCATTAAAGGTGATTTTTGTGTAAGAATGTACATGCAAGGTCCCAACACTGAACCCTGTGGGGTTCCACAAAGTGTTGTAGAATTAAAATGCATGTGAATGACCTGCCTTTCAATTCACTGATCCAGCGCCGAGCATCATCAAATCCCAGCGCACACTAATGGTTATCATGGTGATGCCAATTCATTACTGTGCAGTAACAGTCTTGAATGATTGATAATGCTCTCAATTTCTCAATTAAAAAGTACCAATTTAAAAGCAAAGCTGACAGGTGCTGTTTTTGTTCCACTCATTTGAATGTGAAGGGAGGTGAAAGTTATTACTGGTGCTATTGAATGTAACCCTACATGGCAGCTGAGGTGCTCTTGGCTGGTTGTAAATGAAGCATATTGGAAAGAGGTCTGTTTACAAAAGTCATTCAGCACCTAATTATCTCTGAATTGTTTTGACGGCCCTGTCAACCATGGTTACTTCCATCAGTAGAGACCTTTTATTTACTTGAGTAAGTATACCATAATCCTATTCCCATCTAATGAAAAGCTGGCACTTGATGTTTGCTGAAATCATAGGGTTGAGTGTGGGTATGTTGAGTGTGGACGCAGGGTTTCATTGTTGCGTGTGAAGCAGCAGCATGGCAGAGAATGGCAATTACCCAGTGTTCCTGGTGCCATGCCAGTGACTGATCCCAGAGCAGTTCACACATCGCAGATGTGCGTGAGGCAGTCTTACTGTGTGCAGTTCCGTTCTGTTTCAGGGACAGGGTGCACATAAAAGCTTCAATGACCCAAAGTGAAGCAAGGCAAAATGATGACCATGCGAAGAATGTATTTTTCACATTTTTGCCACATTGTCTTTGTTGTTTAAATCATGGAAACTGTCCCCTGACCAAACAGGCTCACACAGAATGGGGATATCTATTTACACTATCCTATTTACTGTCAGTAGGCCAGCATCTTAGCCCGTATTGTTTTGTTTTGCTTTGGCGTTTCCTGTTTCAGAAACCCGAAAAACATATCCTGATTAGAACAGCATGTAAGCAGAGATAAGCAGTGTTTCCCATGCATGTGTATCAGAGACGCAGAATGAAATGGAGCCCTGTGTCTGGGCTGTGCTGGTTCTGGCACCTGTGTCTGGGCTGTGCTGGTTCAGGTCCCTGTGTTTGGGCTGTGCTGGTTCAGGCCCCTGTGTTTGGGCTGTGCTGGTTCAGGCCCCTGTGTCTGGGCTGTGCTGGTTCTGGCACCTGTGTCTGGGCTGTGCTGGTTCAGGCCCCTGTGTTTGGGCTGTGCTGGTTCTGGTCCCTGTGTCTGGGCTGTGCTGGTTCTGGCACCTGTGTCTGGGCTGTGCTGGTTCAGGTCCCTGTGTTTGGGCTGTGCTGGTTCTGGTCCCTGTGTTTGGGCTGTGCTGGTTCTGGTCCCTGTGTCTGGGCTGTGCTGGTTCTGGCACCTGTGTCTGGGCTGTGCTGGTTCAGGCCCCTGTGTTTGGGTTGTGCTGGTTCAGGCCCCTGTGTTTGGGCTGTGCTGGTTCTGGTCCCTGTGTTTGGGCTGTGCTGGTTCTGGTCCCTGTGTCTGGGCTGTGCTGGTTCAGGCCCCTGTGTTTGGGCTGTGCTGGTTCAGGCCCCTGTGTCTGGGCTGTGCTGGTTCAGGCCCCTGTGTTTGGGCTGTGCTGGTTCTGGTCCCTGTGTCTGGGCTGTGCTGGTTCTCGTCCCTGTGTCTGGGCTGTGCTGGTTCAGGCCCCCCTGTCTGGGCTGTGCTGGTTCAGGCCCCTGTGTTTGGGCTGTGCTGGTTCTCGTCCCTGTGTCTGGGCTGTGCTGGTTCAGGCCCCTGTGTCTGGGCTGTGCTGGTTCTGGTCCCTGTGTTTGGGCTGTGCTGGTTCAGGCCCCTGTGTTTGGGCTGTGCTGGTTCTGGTCCCTGTGTCTGGGCTGCATTTCCCAGTCACTGACAGACTCGAACTTTGAAAATGATTCAAAAGTGAATTTATTTTAGTGAACCGCCTCCTTAACCTTAGTGTGCTGTCTCAATGGGCCCCATTTCTTCATTGGTAAGTGGCTTTTAGAAGTAGAGAGCCAGAATATTTATTCACTTGGATTATTACCCTGACTAGTTTTATACCTGTTCTCATCAAAGAGGTGAAGTCTTGCGCTGCATTGCCAGTGCATTTTTTGGCCCCTGGTGATGTGAAGAATCACATTTTGTCTGAAGCATGGGCTTCATTCTGTGAATTCATGTGAGCAGTTATGAAGTGATTGACAGACAAAATTAAACATTACATTACATTACATAAGGACATTTGCTAGGCGCTCTTATCCAGAGCGACTTACAAGGCAAAGTGCATAAGAACGGTACAAAAAGTGCAAAGATAACCCTAGAGAGGGGTAAAGTGCCAAAGGTGATTGAATAGATTTGGACTCCCCTACCAACTATCTAAAGAGAAAGTAAACAACAGCCTAGGTTAAAACAAATCACAGTTAAAACAAGAGCAATAAGGGTAGAGACATTACAAAGAGTAAGGGAGGGAAGGGGGGAGGTGCAGCCTGAAGAGGTGAGTCTTCAGTCTGCGCTTGAAGGTGGCCAGTGTCTCTGCCGTTCTGACCTCCACGGGAAGATTATTCCACCACTGGGGAATGTATTTTATTTTATTTGGCTTGAACCTGTGGCATTTCAGATACAGCATCACAGGCAATGTTGCTTATTACTGAGTATGAGCAGAAGAAATACTCATAAGAGCATAAGAGCATTACAATTTAACATTGTATAAAATAAACTTTTATTTAGATATGCCATCTGAGGTAATAGATTGTCAAATCTTATCTGTCCTCAGTCTGTAAAACCTGTAAAAAGCCCACAGGCCAGCAGTACAGACCAAAACCAAAGCAGCTCCAACACCACCTGGAAGCAGTGTGGGTGCTGTCCGTGGTGCTGATCTGTCCTGGCCCTCTGAAGCACTTTGGTGTTGGGTAGAAACAACATACAACGACTCAGCTCTCTGTGCTGAGGGTCACAGTGTCTGCAGGTACTTCAGTCACCTAACACCTGCTGCCTCTGATAGCCCAAGAAAATGTGAAGTGAAATCAGTGAGCATAAAGCTGAAGCAAACTGAAACAGCACCAATAATTCATCAATATGAGGTAGGGACCCATCCCTCTCTCAAAGCCAGCTCAATATAATTCCATCCACAGTGACAGAAGGCGCATGCCACTATCGAGTGCAATGCTTCACTCAGGATGGTGTGAGATTGGTCTGACGCGGTTAACGGCTAAAAGCCTTACGATGGATCCCCTCACGCGTCAGGGCATGGCCCTTTCCTCATGCCTCTGTTTTTCTGCTCTGATATATTAACACTGTGTGAGTATCGCTCCCGTGATCAATTAGCCACTGCTTCTGGCGCTCAGCATGAATTATTAAGGACGGACGATAAGAATCTCTCCATTGATTTCCATGGCTCTCTGAAGATTGATGCAGTGGTTGAAGTCTGCTTTCAGCAGCCTCTCCCTCAGTCTGAGAGCTCAATGGCATGGGCTTCCAGCGAGCAGCATGGAAAGCAAAATGTTTCAAGCATCTAATGCAACGTTTTTAAAAAAGATGCAGTATTTTAGGTTCATTTTCACATTTTCACCCTCTGCTAGTGCACTGAGCAGCAAAGTATACCCTCTGCTCATTTTTTAGTGTTGTTTACCCGGTGTATGTGTGTGGAAAAATATGAAGCATTTATTTGTAAGAGTTTTAAATTGACGGTGCCACAGCCGATCAATACATGCATCTCTGACCACCCCATTCTCACCATTCTGAGATTTAGTCCCATATCACACTCTGTCCAAGGAACAGTGTGGCACAGTGAGTCTGGAAAATTTGTGAAAGTATGAGTATTTTGTTCATAAATGTAAATATTTTTTTGGACTTCCTCCGAATATGATGTCCATGCTGTGACTTACTGATGTGACGCAACTGTCGTGTATTCTGACTAGCTCAGCAAAGTCCTGCATCACCACTGTGCTTCTCTGCATCTCTGGAATAAGAATTTAACCTTAGTCCTTCTCTGGGGGAAATCTGACCACCACACCAGCATCCCAGAATCACATTTCCTGGTTCTGCACTGAAAGAGTGCCCTTCTTAGGGCTTAAACAGCATCTGTCAGCCTGCAGGCACGCAGGCCCTGTGCCCCCCCCCCCAGGGCTGAGGGGCTCGTCTGAACGGGGAGATGAAAGAGGATCAGGACAGAGCCCCAGTCAGATTCACACCTCAGTACTCCTGTATCAAAAAAGCCATTACAATGCAGAGTGAGTCATGCATAACTATTTAATTTATCTCTTGTTAGCGCTGCAGGAAACCAGTGGCCACACCCCACCCCACCTGATTCGCTGTCACCCTAACCCCCCTCCTAGCTCCTGTACAGAGAGGGAGCCATGCGCATGTCCTCAGTCCTGTCTGTGTACGCGTCTCCTTTGAAAAGTCTTCCCATTTGCATGGTCGTCTGCATGCCCCAATTAACTGCCGGGACAGACAGTCATTAAGCACACAATGCCCAGGTATGCTTAGAGAGCGAAGGAACAACAGCGAGGTGTTTTCAGATGAACTGCCAAAGAGGCAGTGAAAAGATAAAACGGTAATAGAGGATCTTTGCCACTGAGGCTGTTTTATGGCAGAATGATGTTTGGAAAAGGATAATGGCTTTAATTCTGCAGGGGTATTACCTAGAGAATGTCCCATCGTTTCTTTGTCCCCTTTGTGCCTGTGATAGCTGCTTGGATTATTTACATGCCCCACTGTTTGGCTGTCTTAGCTCTGAGTCTCTCTGTTGGCATGAGTCTGATTAGCATCTTGTGTGTTAAAAATAATAAAAAAGAGCAATAACACAGGTTTTCCCACATGGAAAACCTGGTCTATGTACGTGTCCCATTACTAATGTATATAGTGTTTAATTGCCTCCACTATCGTCGGCCCTGCACACTGTAATTGGTATGAAAAGCAGAGTCCTGCACACATTTTCTCTGGCTTTAATTGCCATCCCTTAAGGCGCAGAGATCAGCAGGCCCTGCTGAGCCCCGGCGATATTTCTCTGTTTCTCCAAACGAACACAGGGCTCCAGTCACTATGGAAACAATAGGTCTGCAGCAGCAGCATCATTTAGGCAAGGGGTATCTGTGCTGGACCCAGCGGAGGGAGGAGCAGAGGGAGGGGGATGTGAAGAAGCAGGAAGTAACCCAGAGTGGCGTGGCGGGCCGTGGGACTGGAGCCTGGATGGCACGGCTCTGCAGATATGAGACTGAGTGGGAGCTGGCAGATGCAGATTCAGCTAGGGCCCTCTGCACAGCTGTGATTCAACTCTCTCAGAGATGGAGCTGACCATTTCAGTCTTACTCAATGAAACGGTGATCTGATGGCCTAGGGGTTCTGTCTGTGGTTGTAAGCTTTCATTAGTCTATATTTGAGATTTCAGGCTCAGGTTTGAAAATATAAATCCTGTGCAACCACATTGTTTGAATTAAGCCTTCATGGTTTTATTTTAAATGTTTCAGAAAGTAATTGCAAGTGTTTGTATGGAAAAATATAAAAATGCATAGTTTTAGGAAAAAGAGTTTGTGAAATTTAAGCTCTTGTTTGTGTGTGCGTACTCTCACAAAGACGCGGTATAACAGCAGCATCCGTGTGTCTGCTGTTCCCCCTGCATGATGCCGGGCTTTCCGAGCCACAGGCAGTAATGGCCCAGAACCGCCGCAGCTGGCCGGGAACCCGCCGGGCCGGTGTGATGAGGGCTAACACATGGAGGCTGGCACGCTGGCTCAGATTAATGGGGAGATAACTTCTCTCCACAGTCACTGTGGTCCTGCTACCACAAACTGATAGAGTGGAGACCCACTGACAGCAGCGGAGATTGGCTTAGAAATTTCAGGTCCAAGAGCTCCAGATTAGTTTGAACAGCTTTAGATGTTTACAGATCTGGAGAGGAAATGTTGATCAGAGTCCAAAATGTTCGCTTAGTCCCAAAACAAGAGGAGAGCAGATTTCGGAGGAGATCTCAACAGACATAGAACAGTACAAGCAAACATCTTAACTGCAACGGCACAGTTGTTTTTATGGCTTCCCTCCAATTTCTGCAGCTTATCATTTAATGTCAGGAGCTAAGTAGTAGCAAAAATAAATACTGGGTGTGCATTGCTCCAAAAGAAGAATAAAAAAGACAGTGAAAGAACTGGCAAACTGGTCTAGACAGTAATCAGCTTAGTACTTCTAGACAGAGGGAGTGCAATCAACCTAGACAGGAGGCTTGCTTCAAGTATACATCAAGCCTAATGGGTGGAAGCTAATGACATTCAAGCCCAGCCTTAATTATCGAGCCAAATGGTTTTGTCCAATTACATTTTTGATTGTGACTGATCATAATTGACTGATCAAAGGGGGGGTGTCCTCATTCATAAACCAGAGGTCAGAATGAATGAGCACACAAGAAACAGAAAGTGAGCTGTCCCAGGCAGAGGGCCCCTGGTTTAAAAAACACATGTATCAACACAAAATGAGAGAATGAGTTATTCTGCTGAAGTCAGTGGGGCAAAGCTTATGCAGGAAAATGTGGCTGAAACACAGCTTCGCTAATGTGAGACAAAATGAATGATGAAGTCCACTGTGGGTTCATATCAGCCAACCCAGAGTTACTCATTTTACAGGAATTCACATTTAATGGTGTAATTACTTACCTGCTAAGAATTTTATCATGAAAAAAATCTATGAAATCTCTATGGATGAGCGTACCTGATTCGCAGTGTCTGCAAACTCTTTTTGAGCAAACTGTTTTAATGAATGCACAGTTAATTTCCATCTCTATTAGGAGTTCAGCACTCATGGCTGGGCACTTATTACTGCCTTTCTCATAAATGTTTTTTTATTCTACAAGCCCTCAGTAAAAAAAAAAATATTCAATGTATCCCTGCAAGGCATTCTGGGTAAGTATGAACTAAAGTCTTGAGACAGTGCTTTTGCAACAGTACTAAGAGTAGTGTTACTGTGCACACAGGTTTCCTCTTATGTGCCGAGTCAGAGTGTTTTCCAGATGTAAGTCACAGATGCTATTAGCTTAGTCACAGATATTTTCTCAGTCCCTTATTCAGTAGCATTATATGCCTTGCTGTCTCATCTTTGCATTCTCACACACAGTGGAGTGCTATCATTGGATATTCCATAGCTTACTCTAACAGACTTAGGTGGTGATTTGTCAAGCTCTGAGAATCCAAATATGACACATGTCAGAATCCACACAAACTGGGATGGGTCGGTGTGAAGCTACAAATGAGGGGCTGGAACTGGCTTTGGAGCAAAAGTCATGCTACATCCTCTAGAGCTGAACACACAGGCTGTAAGGGGCTGAGGATAATTCTGTTTTTAAAGCCAGACATTGAAGTTTTTATACTGCTGCCAATTCTGGAGAAATAAAATACATATGGACTATACCTTTTAGATATAAATACACTGCACTCTTAGACCAGCCTTCAAAGTTAAAGAGGTGCTTGGATAAAAGATTTTCTGCCACAAATGAAGAGTTAGTTCATCAGCTTTCTGGGGACTGAGGCTCTGGCTATAACTCACCAATTATCCTGTACACCTGTATGCAGTACAATGACTAAAGCTCAAAGCTACGGCAGAGGAGTGTGAGAGATGGTACAGCAATGACTAAAGCTCAGAGCTACGGCAGAGGAGTGTGAGAGATGGTACAGCAATGACTAAAGCTCAAAGCTACGGCAGAGGAGTGTGAGAGATGGTACAGCAATGACTAAAGCTCAAAGATGGTACAGCAATGACTAAAGCTCAAAGCTACAGCAGAGGAGTGTGAGAGATGGTACAGCAATGACTAAAGCTCAAAGCTACGGCAGAGGAGTGTGAGAGATGGTACAGCAATGACTAAAGCTCAAAGCTACGGCAGAGGAGTGTGAGAGATGGTACAGCAATGACTAAAGCTCAAAGCTACGGCAGAGTTGTGTGAGAGATGGTACAGCAATGACTAAAGCTCAAAGCTATGGCAGAGGAGTGTGAGAGATGGTACAGCAATGACTAAAGCTCAAAGCTACGGCAGAGGAGTGTGAGAGATGGTACAGCAATGACTAAAGCTCAAAGCTACGGCAGAGTTGTGTGAGAGATGGTACAGCAATGACTAAAGCTCAAAGCTACGGCAGAGTTGTGTGAGAGATGGTACAGCAATGACTAAAGCTCAAAGCTACGGCAGAGGAGTGTGAGAGATGGTACAGCAATGACTAAAGCTCAGAGCTACGGCAGAGGAGTGAGGTACAGCAATGACTAAAGCTCAAAGCTGTGCAATGACTAAAGCTCAAAGCTACGGCAGAGGAGTGGTGGTACAGCAATGACTAAAGCTCAAAGCTACGGCAGAGGAGTGTGAGAGATGGTACAGCAATGACTAAAGCTCAAAGCTACGGCAGAGGAGTGTGAGAGATGGTACAGCAATGACTAAAGCTCAAAGCTACGGCAGAGGAGTGTGAGAGATGGTACAGCAATGACTAAAGCTCAAAGCTACGGCAGAGGAGTGTGAGAGATGGTACAGCAGTGACTAAAGCTCAGAGCTACGGCAGGGGAGTGTGAGAGATGGTACAGCAATGACTAAAGCTCAAAGCTACGGCAGAGGAGTGTGAGAGATGGTACAGCAATGACTAAAGCTCAAAGCTACGGCAGAGGAGTGTGAGAGATGGTACAGCAATGACTAAAGCTCAAAACACTCAGAGGAGTGACACATCTAAAGCTCAAAGACAGGTGGACAGCAGTGACTAAAGCTCAAAACACTCTGACACATCTGCAGACAGGTGGACCTGTACATATCACACTAGCTACAGTAGGATCCTACAATGTATGCTTGTGAGAACTGCCAAGTAGATTGTTTTTTTTTTTTATATCCAAATCCCAGTGTTGAAGAGTAGGTTGAGGAAAATGTGTGAGATTAGGAGTCAGAAGCATAAAAAGTAAGTAATAAAATTTGCAGGAGCATTAAAAGACATTCTGAGCACATCTTTGAATCTCACTCAAAGTGCATAAAATGATCAAGGGTATCCTTCACTGACTTAGTTTGGGAACATCTTAAAACATAGACAGTGAAACAGACCGATGTATCATTATGAAAGGGTAATGTGTTCTAATAAATGAATGTTTGCTGTAACTGATCAGCTCCACAAACAAAGCCATTCATCTTTTTGAGAATGTTTTGATGAAGTTCACCAGAGAATCGTCTATTCTAGTAGTGCCATCATGTCTCATGCAGGGGTTGAGGAAAGTGTCTAAATTGCTTCAGAGCATTATGTATTCAGTTCATCTCTCCTGAGGAAGGTAGGGAAAAGTATGCCATGACTTAACTGAAAACATTCAGCAGAGTTCAGCAGCCACCATTTAACAAGCCAGCTGTTAAGGGCAATTTTGCTCTTAAATTTGTGGACAGACATACTCTAATGATGCCAATAGAGCTAATTAATATGACTATAGATGTGCGTGGAGAGACATGCTCTATTTGTGCATCTGAGCGCTTATAGGCCCAGCACTGTATAAGCGCCCATTTGAACTCACTGACCCTGGAGGTTTGGCAAGGTCTGCATATGGTTTTGCACAAGCTCAGTCCCTGTTACAGTGATACGCACGTGGTTTTGCACAAGCTCAGTCCCTGTTCCAGTGATATGCACGTGGTTTTACACAAGCTCAGTCCCTGTTCCAGTGATACGCACGTGGTTTTGCACAAGCTCAGTCCCTGTTACAGTGATACGCACGTGGTTTTGCACAAGCTCAGTCCCTGTTCCAGTGATACGCACGTGGTTTTGCACAAGCTCAGTCCCTGTTACAGTGATACGCACGTGGTTTTGCACAAGCTCAGTCCCTGCTCCAGTGATATGCACGTGGTTTTGCACAAGCTCAGTCCCTGCTCCAGTGATACGCACGTGGTTTTGCACAAGATCAGTCCCTGCTCCAGTGATATGCACATGGTTTTGCACAAGATCAGTCCCTGTTACAGTGATACGTGGTTTTACACAAGGTCCTGTCACAGTCATGAGCTCGAGCCTTCGCTCCTCTCCACAGCCACACAGGGGGAGCTGGACTGCCATACCACCTACACTTACAACTGCAGCTATTTCAATAACCTTCAATAGTTTATATACGGGATACACTCTGTCCCCATGGAGGCGGATAGCCCATTCACTGGGCAGATCTGGCCAGGTTATCAGCTGATGTTAGTATGTTTGATTATTAAATAAAATTAAAAAAATATTTAAATATTTTACAGATACAAGAACGTAATGTAAATATTAGCTACAATAACCACCATCAGCAGTGAGTGAGCCGAAGGGCTCGTCTTCGTAATTGAGACTCATGCACAGATCTCACTGTTTCACACTCATAAAAAAGCACTTAAACACTCTTTCGCGCACACTAGACTATCATTCACACAGCCCCTGGTACGGATTCCCACAGAAAGTTGAGCTGTTTTCCATACATCCTGTGAGCTTCTGCACATTCCCAACATTTACTGCCACAACTGCCAGACCTCATAATGGTGTGCTAAATCAGGCTTTCCTCCGGGCCTTTCTGATGTCACACTCAGGAATTCAGAATTTGTATGGACGCCATATGGCTTTTATATTCCAATTAATTTTGATAATAACGTGAGAAGAGACACCACCGTAGATCAAAGCTGAAGGAGGTGATTTGGACTCCCCTCTGAAGATGAGGTGCCCATGACCAGACAGCCATGAGCACTCAGAGAGACATGCTGAGCACTGTCTGACAGCCATGAGCACTCAGAGAGACATGCTGAGCACTGTCTGACAGCCATGAGCACTCAGAGAGACATGCTGAGCACTGTCTGACAGCCATGAGCGCTCAGAGAGACATGCTGAGCACTGCCAGACAGCCATGAGCGCTCAGAGAGACATGCTGAGCACTGTCTGACAGCCATGAGCGCTCAGAGAGACATGCTGAGCACTGCCAGACAGCCATGAGCGCTCAGAGAGACATGCTGAGCACTGCCAGACGGGCATGAGCGCTCAGAGAGACATGCTGAGCACTGTCTGACAGCCATGAGCGCTCAGAGAGACATGCTGAGCACTGTCTGACAGCCATGAGCGCTCAGAGAGACATGCTGAGCACTGCCAGACGGGCATGAGCGCTCAGAGAGACATGCTGAGCACTGCCAGACGGGCATGAGCGCTCAGAGAGACATGCTGAGCACTGTCTGACAGCCATGAGCGCTCAGAGAGACATGCTGAGCACTGCCAGACGGGCATGAGCGCTCAGAGAGACATGCTGAGCACTGTCTGACAGCTGACTGATGGCTTGAATGATAGTGACCCCACACTGTGCTCCCACACAGTGACCCCACATGGTGACCCCACACTGTGCTCCCACACAGTGACCCCACACAGTGACCACACACAGTGACCCTACACAGTGACCCCACACAGTGACCCCACATGGTGGTCCCACACAGGGACCCCACAGTGACCCCACATAGTGCCCCCACATAGTGACCCCACACTGTGCTCCCACACAGTGACCCCACATAGTGACCCCACACGGTGACCCCACAGTGACCCCACATAGTGCTCCCACACAGTGACCCCACACAGTGCCCCACACAGTGCTCCCACACAGTGACCCCACAAAGTGACCCCACACTGTGCTCCCACACAGAGACCCCACACAGTGACCCCACACAGTGACCCCACACAGTGGCCACACACAGTGACCCCACACAGTGACCCCACATAGTGCTCCCACACAGTGACCCCACACAGTGACCCCACATAGTGCCCCCACATAGTGCCCCCACATAGTGCTCCCACACAGTGACCCCACACAGTGACCCCACACAGTGCCCCCACATAGTGACCACACACAGCGCCCCACACAGTGCTCCCACACAGTGACCCCACATAGTGCCCCCACATAGTGCTCCCACACAGTGACCCCACACAGTGCTCCCACACAGTGACCCCACATAGTGCCCCCACATAGTGCTCCCACACAGTGACCCCACACAGTGACCCCACATAGTGCCCCCACATAGTGCCCCCACATAGTGCTCCCACACAGTGCCCCCACATAGTGACCACACACAGCGCCCCCACACAGTGCTCCCACACAGTGACCCCACACAGTGCTCCCACACAGTGCCCCCACATAGTGACCCCACACAGTGCCCCCACACAGTGCTCCCACATAGTGCCCCCACATAGTGCCCCCACATAGTGCTCCCACACAGTGACCCCACACAGTGCTCCCACATAGTGCCCCCACATAGTGCTCCCACACAGTGCTCCCACACAGTGACCCCACACGGTGACCACACATAGTGCCCCCACATAGTGCCCCCACATAGTGACCACACACAGCGCCCCCACACAGTGCTCCCACACAGTGACCCCACATAGTGCCCCCACATAGTGCCCCCACATAGTGCTCCCACACAGTGACCCCACATAGTGCCCCCACATAGTGCTCCCACACAGTGCTCCCACACAGTGACCCCACACGGTGACCCCACACAGTGCTCCCACACAGTGCTCCCACACAGTGACCCCACACAGTGACCCCACACAGTGCTCCCACACAGTGCTCCCACACGGTGACCCCACACGGTGACCCCACACAGTGACCCCACACGGTGCTCCCACACAGTGACCCCACACAGTGACCCCACACGGTGACCCCACACAGTGACCCCACACAGTGGCCCACACAGTGACCCCACACAGTGACCCCACACAGTGCCCCCACACGGTGACCCCACACAGTGACCCCACACAGTGCCCCCACACGGTGACCACACACGGTGACCCCACACAGTGACCCCACACGGTGCCCCTACACAGTGACCCCACACAGTGACCCCACACAGTGACCCCACACAGTGACCCCACACAGTGGCCACACACAGTGACCCCACACGGTGACCCCACACAGTGACCACACACGGTGACCCCACACGGTGCCCCCACACAGTGACCCCACACAGTGACCAAAAAAAATGTTCAGAAACTCTTGTTGTTTCTCTCCTTGCAATCTATGTACATTCTCTGGTAATTCAGATGAAATGAGCTGGCTATAGAGTTCTGACAGCTCCAGATTGGTTTAGCTTTAGAGGCTAATATTTCTCATTTATCCAGGAACGTTTAAGTTTCTTTTTCATGCCCTTGCGAGCATTAATATTTTCATTCCTACACTGAGTGAAACTTAATTCAGATCTGAGGTTTGAATTATATTGCATGCTATTGAGGCTCCTTTCATGAATGTTGAAGCTGAAAGGGGAAATGAGTTTGTGGAAGCAGGGCGAGGAGTGGAAAGAAAAGCGAGCATGCCACACATGAGCACACAGAGTCTCTCTGTGTCTCCCTGTCCTCCCTCAGAGATCAGCTCAAATTCTGCTCCAGCATCTACATTTTAAGCAAATGCAGAAAAACTGAAGACTCAGTTCCAGGTCCATTTTCAACAATGTGCACATTATTATTATTTTTATTATTATTATTATTATTATTATTATTATTATAATATTAGCAGAATCCTCCCCTGTTTGTGCGAACTTCTAGCAGGAGGATGACGTCATTATTGTAGCACTGGAGCATTGCTAGTGGAATGACTAAAGACATTGTGGTTTGAGAGAGCGGTTATGAAGGTTTAACAGGAAGCCAGAGGGATGCTGGGAGCACAGCTAGGGGCATGGTTCTGTTAAACACCCCACACAAGCTGGCTCCAGCACATTGTCAAGAAACATTAACACACATAAAGACCCATTTATCTTTCTTTCTTTCTTTCTTGCTTTCTTTCTTTCTCTCTTTTTCTTTTGCTTTTCAGTGCAGATAATTGCTTTTTCTTGTAGGACTTCATTTAACTGACATTTGTCCTTGAATTTAACTGTTCCCTGAACTCGTGCATCAGTTTGTTATCTGATATTCAGCCATGACCAGAGGAATTAAATTACTTCTAATGATATCCTGTTACTCCATAAAATTGTAACACAGGTAACTAATAACATGTAAAAACAGTGACTGACTGGGCTCAGCTTTGTGGTTCAGTAGGAATACTCATCACTATCTCCACCTTGTGTTTTTACTCAAATGCACACAGGAAGCTGATCATGGGAAGACAACAAATAGAGACAACTGTGCACTGGCTGATATTTCTGCCAATTCATTTGAAAATTATATCATTTTTACATGGTCATAAATGACTGAGGAATTATTGTAAATTGAAATGATGTTAATTTCGAAATTAAATTTTAAGGAAAGCAATTGAGAATTGCAATACATTCAGATACTCTTTAAATAACACAACATACTGCTGACAGCCAGCAGTTTGGAGTTTTTGATGCTCCAAACGCAGCCTTACAAATGTAACACACCTGGACTGCTGGAAGCTGGACTTTCAGAGAACAGTCTGAGCACAAAACAGCCAGGAGAAAGGAGGGTACTGTCTTTACACTGTCTTTATACCGCACCGTCCTCCAGAGAGGAAATCCTCACTCTCTACTTGAGCAAAATGCACAGACAGGCAGGGGTAGTACAGCGTGATGGCGACAGAGACAGGATGAGCCTCCATTTTGTGTCTGAGCGTTGAGCAAAATGCACAGACAGGCAGGGGTCGTACAGCGTGATGGCGACAGAGACAGGATGAGCCTCCATTTTGTGTCTGAGCGTTGAGCAAAATGCACAGACAGGCAGGGGTAGTACAGCATGATGGCGACAGAGACAGGATGAGCCTCCATTTTGTGTCTGAGCGTTGAGCAAAATGCACAGACAGGCAGGGGTAGTACAGCGTGATGGCGACAGAGACAGGATGAGCCTCCATCTTGTGTCTGAGCGTTGATAGAAAGGGTGCCATTATGGCTGGCATAAATGACACGATTGAGTGATGCAACTTTGATGCAACTTCTGTCACTGTCACCCTTAGATAGGTAGGGAAACGTGCCAAGGCCGAATACTCCCATCATTAGCCCACACCGAGACTCATATCTCTATCTCACACAAGGGGAGCAATAGGAGCCACTGTACAGTTTCCATCATGATAAAATATGACAGTACATATAGAATTATGTACAGATCCTGGTCCACTGACATCATCTCCAATGCCTTACATTCATTATGACCAGTGGGAGAAACAGTGGAACTCAGCCTGGGCGATGTGCTCCATTAAACAGCAGATTTAACTTCATATTAACAGGGTGGAAACTATTATCACAATTATTTTATCAGTTGCAGCTTTGTGCATAATTTATTTTGGAAGTCTAGATGTGAATGCTTCCATGACATGCTCATTAAACCATTATTTTTCTGATTTTTTTCCCGCAGTGCCTTGCTTTAAAGTGAAATGCATTAGTGTTTGTGTGCAGACCAGTCTTTCTGCAGTGGGTCTGGCCTCTAATCAGCCCCAAAACAACAGACCCAGCCTGCGTTCTCCCCAGTCAGCAGATGCTCTCAAACACAGGGGTGGAGAAAGGGACCTCGGGGCAACTGTCATTTTTCTGTGCTTTTTGCCTTATTGAGCTGCAAGTGCTAACTTTTTTGCATTGTAAAACTAGGCCCCCCTAGAGCAAAAAAAATAATAATAATAATTCTTCTTCTTCTACAGTATGTTCACTTTTCTTTCTGATATCAAACAGAAAAAGCTGGAAAGCAGCGTAAAATCATAGTGCAAGAAATCTGTCAACACATAATGAAAAATATTGTTTTTAAAACAAAATACAATGAGAAAGAAAGAAACAAGGTATCCCCTCAGTGCAAATGCTGCAAATAGATTTTTATAAATATTATGGATGAAATGCTCATGTATGCATACGCTTCATTAACGGTGAGATTAGACATTTTGGAATACTCTGAAGCCTTCTAATTGGCATCAGTTTTTATTACTGCTTCTTTCAGCTAAACAGTGGTAAGGAGAACAAATGTGGCTTCAGTAGTCGACTAAAATATGTCGCTCCCACCTTAAACTATGAGGTTACAGTTGCTTTTCTGAAACAAATATAAATGAAATGTTCAATAACAGTTCGCATTGCGCTCATATGGTTGGACAGTTGTGGTAGGAATGTTTTTTCTTTGATCTTGACTCCTTTTAAATCTCACTCCAGCTTTACTTTCCACCAGATTTTTCTTGAGAAACACTCATGACCAAAATAGAACTGGAGCACAGTGAAGCATGACTTCAAATTAGTTGGAAAAGTAACACCCCTTCGTTTTCTTCCTAACTTTACTAGAATCAATCAAACACTCAGTCTCTTTACAGATATGTGCACCTCAATTAAAATGGACTGTAAGGAGATTTGTTTTACCATTTTAATATTAAAAAATCAACTTTTCAAGGAAATGGCTGCTCAAAGAAAATATAAACAATCTGTGCTGCAGCATGTCTTTTTTACTGAATTGTATATACCCCCAGAAGGACTGAATTAGATTTAATTTAAACCTTTTCTCTTGTTGAGCAGGGGATATTGTTCTATTCTGAATTATATTTATTTGCTTAATGTTTTAAGCTTCCATTACAGGTGGTTGCCAGAGAATGTGATCCGTGTCCATAGTAATATCCAATGACATATTGGAATGGTTGAGGTGGATTTCCCATAGCCTGTGTCTTTATTAAGATGTGCCCTTACAGACGTGTGTAATAAGCCTGTTTGTGGACACAGATTGATGATATATGACATATGTACAACATGTCTATAACACATGCATTGGAGCAAATGTAAGCTAAGGCATGTTTAGGACCTTAATGAAAGACAGAAAAATGAGAGTCTATTGGTCGGGCCCCTGCTCTCTCCTTCAGGCTGTGCCGAGCCCCTGCTCTCTCCTCCAGGCTGTGTCGAGCCTCTGCTCTCTCCTCCAGGCTGTGCTGAGCCCCTGCTCTCTCCTCCAGGCTGTGTCGAGCCTCTGCTCTCTCCTCCAGGCTGTGCTGAGCCCCTGCTCTCTCCTCCAGGCTGTGCTGAGCCTCTGCTCTCTCCTCCAGGCTGTGCTGAGCCTCTGCTCTCTCCTCCAGGCTGTGCGAGCCTCTGCTCTCTCCTCCAGGCTGTGCTGAGCCTCTGCTCTCTCCTCCAGGCTGTGCCGAGGCCCTGCTCTCTCCTCCAGGCTGTGCCGAGCCTCTGCTCTCTCCTCCAGGCTGTGCCGAGCCTCTGCTCTCTCCTCCAGGCTGTGCCGAGCCTCTGCTCTCTCCTCCAGGCTGTGCCGAGCCTCTGCTCTCTCCTCCAGGCTGTGCCGAGCCTCTGCTCTCTCCTCCAGGCTGTGCCGAGCCTCTGCTCTCTCCTCTAGGCTGTGCCGAGCCTCTGCTCTCTCCTCCAGGCTGTGCCGAGCCTCTGCTCACTCAGTGATATTGTTCCCCTACAGAAAAGCTGTAATTTACCCGTCACAAATTTCATTGCCTGTCTGGCAGTGCATTGCTTATGGAAAGGTCACTCAAGTGGACATACTGCAGTCAGCCAACTGTGTCATCAGTGCTATGCCAAAAACGCATCATAATTTCATCTGATAATATAAATATAATGACACGTTGGTTTTGCTGCTTGTTACACTGGCATGTTCTTCATTATTTATCCAGTCCATAAAGTGCATTTGCATGCAGGGGAGTGTGAGAACAGAACAGAACGCTGTGTTTCTCTACTGCAGAGTATCATTAATCTGTGCTGCAGCAGACCTTATTGAGACTGTGCACCATTTATGATGAATAACATACCATAAAAATGTATTCTATATTACATGTAGCCCATTTCCAAAAGCATATTTATAATTTTTGGTTTTACAAACATCATTATTATGCATATATCATGTTTATATTAACAATGTGTGTTTGTATAGCCAGGAAAAAAGGTTAATTTAACATTAGTTTGCATGACATTAATCATGATGCTGGTAAACAATGTCTTCCATTTTGCTGTGTGAATCCTGAGCACTGAATGCTTTGGTTGTTGATTTATGCTGCCCTACAGAACAGAGTGGCGAAGGGGAAATGCAGAATTGGTTTTTCATTTTGAATTTTTTCTTGCATTATCAAAGCCCAGTGGAAGCACTCAGTGCCATTGAAGAATAGGCTGCTGACCAAGCTACTGGTCAAACAAACCTCATTATACATCATAATGCCGTGCATGACTTAAAAATGCTTGGTCATCCACTGTTTTTCTGTACAAATCGATTATTTGTATTACTGCATATCTCTGATTGCTAATGGAAAGTTCTGGAATGAAACAGTGTATCAGTTACTGTGCTGTAAAACCTTTGTAAGAGGAGGAGAGAGGCTGTGGGGAAGGGGTAGCAGGGTATAGTGGTGATGGCTCTCATGCATTTGAACATTTCAGTTATCCCAATTTAGCATCCTTTTGCTAAGCCTTATAAGGTGAAGAGGTCTTTCCCCATGGCTGACAGGTGTTATGCCAGGACCCAGTTTTGTTGCCCTTCTTTGTGCTTTTTTAAGAGCCTTGATAACTCTGCTGCCCTGAAGAGGCAGTACCAGATCCGTTTGTGAATGTGAGTGATCAGGCTGGACAGCAGGACGGCACCATGTTTCCCCAGCTCTCGCACAGCTGCGCTGACGATTGGACGCCCAGCAAGACATCAATGATCTGTCTGGCAAACCCACACATTTTTTGTGTTTCCAAAAAACACATTTATTTTGTGGACACCTGGATGAGGGTCAGGATGTCTGTGCGAGATGCCCTGGGAGATAAAGCGGCGCGCTGCTTTTAAGTTTTATATCCGGTCCAGTCCCCTTTCCGCCTGGCAGAGTGGCTGTGCATTAAGGAGCGCCGCGGCTCGCTGCAGCAGCCCTCCTGCGGTGACAGCGCCAGCGCTGCGGCACAAACAAGACCAGATTGATGAGCACGCTGTCAAAACACCACACAACAGGCCCGCCACCAAAACACCCCCACTACCTCACATTCTGTCACAGGGGTATGGTTTTAAAAAAATATAATCCACCCATTTCACTTTTAAAAAAACCTGGGAAGGTTTTAATCCATATTTATGCCACAATTCCAATATTGCAGATATGAACAAGTGAATAAATTGTGTACTGCATGGATTGCGTATTGTTGCTGTTCCAAAATAAACAACTGAATATGAACTGAAAATGACACAAAACTTTATTAATTCCAGTCCTGTTCTCATATGAACATTGACTGAAATGAGGGAATCTGCAGCAAAGAGAGACCTCACGGGTCGAGCCTCTACCCTCACTGCTGATCATACTGCTGTAACTGCTCTTATTTATTTTTGTGGATGAAAGATTAAAAAAAGTCAGTCCTGACTGCGATAATCAACCATTGATTTTTTCATGTCATGTATGGACATCAAGCCCTTGGACCCACCCTGGATAAAAATGCTGATCATTTTCTGTTCCTGCTTCAGGATTTCTGAAGTGCTTTTCATTGGCTGGTTTAAAGCTCATTTCATTGTCCTTATTTTAATTGGCTGGCTGTTAGAGCTCTTTTTATCATCCAGATTTTGCCATGGACTCCTGCTGCACCACATTACAGAAGGCAAGTCTGCAAATCTCAGAGGAGCTGTTTGAGTCTGCTCTATTACAGGTTTACAGCGCTCATTCAATCCTGTCTTAAAATGTGCTCAACACTTGAGTTTGAGCTCTCCAGATGAGACATTACATCCTTCGCTGGTGTGCAGGTTTATATTTACCAAAGCCCACCTCTCAGAGGTTCTCTCTGACTCATCTGCCATTCAGCAAAACCACTGCTCGACAAGATGTTATTAAAACATTGAATTACTGCTACAAAATCAGACACCTTCACACTGCCCTGTGTGGGATACTGTGTGTTCAGTGAAGATTTTCAATGAGAATTTCTGTGAATAATAACACTAACAACTTGCCAGATCTATGACCCAGCAGACTTGTGTGATCCATAACCCAGCAGACCTGTCTGATTCATGACCCAGCAGACTTGTGTGATCCATAACCCAGCAGACTTGTGTGATCCATAACCCAGCAGACTTGTGTGATCCATAACCCAGCAGACCTGTCTGATTCATGACCCAGCAGACTTGTGTGATCCATAACCCAGCAGACTTGTGTGATCCATGACCCAGCAGACTTGTGTGATCCATAACCCAGCAGACTTGTGTGATCCATAACCCAGCAGACTTGTGTGATCCATAACCCAGCAGACCTGTCTGATTCATGACCCAGCAGACTTGTGTGATCCATAACCCAGCAGATCTGTGTGTTCTTTAACCCAGCTGGCAGGATGCTGAAAGCCCATCTTTAACTCATGCAACATTTCTTTAATGCAGCTGAAACAGTCATTTGCATCATGATTCCCCATTCTGTCAGCCAAATAGCACTTATGCCTAATTATATAACAAACATGGGTCCAGTGTGTGTGGCTGTGGTGTGACAGTTAGAGAGATCAGGAAAATATGATGCTGTGTTCCAGTTCTGATCCGATGATGGGTTATTAGCATGCAGACTAGCAATAAAGTAGCTCTATCAGCCAGCATATTATACACATTTCTGTGAACATTATCCATATTCTGCATTGTAGCATTCACAGCATTAATGTGGCATTATGCTTGTTATGAGAGATCATCTTAAACGTGTAGCATGTTTTTATTCTCTGTGCTGATATTGATAACAGCAGTGCCTTATCATTTACACACACCTGGTGTGCTCAGTCACTTGATCTGGCAGTGTATGACAAAGGGAACACCGAAAGCCCCCTGTGAGTGTCAGGGTGTACTTACAGGGTGTACTTAGGTGAATCGGTAAATGAAGTTCCAATAAACAACGGCTGGTTTTACACAGGCACACTTGAGGTTAGCGTCTGTGGTCGATTCAGAGTAGCTCTTATAAGACTGGTTTGAAAGCTGCCAGTGAGGAGAGCTGAGAGTGCTCACTGAAGCATAAATTGCATTGAGGCCTTCGAGTGAATTGGGCTTGTGTGTGTCGCAGAGAGACGGCTGTACGCCCAAAGGTGAAGAGCTCCTTGGCAGTCTCCAGGATTCAGAGGAGTTCTCCCAGGAAGCAGACAGGACTGACCCCAGAACAGCATGCCAGGGAGCAGCCTGGCCTGCCCTCACACAATGCAGAAACTGAGAGAAAGCGTCTCCACATGCAGAAACTCTGGAGAATATCTCCATTTTGTGACACTGGACTGAAAATGGATCGTCAAAAATGAAGAAGAGAAAAGCAGTGGCACGTGTGATATCAGAGAATGGGTTGAATCCCAGGAGCTGCGTTAATGAGGCGGATAAGTGCTGGATGACCTGCAGCATGCAGAGCATGTGATCTCTGTAGGGTTCAGATCACTCTCTCCATTATGGTGTTTCAATTGAGCGGATGGTGTGTGAGGGGGCGTAGTGCTTTAGAAGAGCTCTGCCCTGTACCAGTTCTGCAAGTTACACTGAGAGTTTTCCTCTGAGCTCAGGCTGTTTGTGCCTGGTGGGAGGACCTCTGCAGGTTTTATTGCATCTTTAATGTGCAGGAATATTCTGGTATGAAAAGGAGACACACAGCAAATGCAAAGTTGTTGGCTGTTTAAGCTTGGTGTGTAATGAGTCCATATTTACATTCACAGACAGAAGCTTTTGGAATGTCCTTGCTGTGACATCCCAGATACCTATCGCTGTTGTCTGTTTAAAAAATGAAGGACCTTGACTGTCATTTGCATGGTGATTTGTCATATTCACACAGCGCTGTGTGTGGCTGAATTACTAACTGAGAGCAGTCATACTGGTTTAGGCTTTTCCTAAATACCAGGCTTCTACAGTGACTGTTCCGCTGTCTTAATTCCCAAATCCATCTTTCCTCAGGGGCATTTCTATGAAACCGATCATGATTTCAACCCTTACAAGCACAAAACTCACCTCTCTGTGTCATACCTGTTCAGGTGTAATTACAGGTGTCACAATAAACCTACACAATTCAAGGCAGGAAATGATCAGTGGAAAAACATGCCCTGCTGTGGCTGCAGCTTTATTAGCCTGTTAGTTTATATGTGGCAATGTATTATAAAAGGCACCACATGTGGTTTATCTGAATCTCACATTGTCAAATTGTGTCAGCCAGAAGCTGCTGGTGAGAACTTTGAGGTAACATGGAGGCTCATATTCTATCAGTCAGTTTCGTTCTTTATTCAGTTCTTCATTTAACACTGAAAGGAGGACTTTCTCAATAAAGAATGTTCCATAAGAATTTAACATATGTAACACCAGTGCAGATGTGTATTTCACTGTGTGTGTTGTGGGTAGATTGACGCTGTGCAGTGTAGAGCAGATGAGTTTCATATTTCACTGTGTGTGTTGTGGGTAGATTGACGCTGTGCAGTGTAGAGCAGATGAGTTTCATATTTCACTGTGTGTGTTGTGGGTAGATTGACGCTGTGCAGTGTAGAGCAGATGAGTTTCATATTTCACTGTGTGTGTTGTGGGTAGATTGACGCTGTGCAGTGTAGAGCAGATGAGTTTCATATTTCACTGTGTGTGTTGTGGGTAGATTGATGCTGTGCAGTGTAGAGCAGATGAGTTTCATATTTCACTGTGTGTGTTGTGTGTAGATTGACGCTGTGCAGTGTAGAGCAGATGAGTTTCATATTTCACTGTGTGTGTTGTGGGTAAATTGACGCTGTGCAGTGTAGAGCAGATGAGTTTCATATTTCACTGTGTGTGTTGTGTGTAGATTGACGCTGTGCAGTGTAGAGCAGATGAGTTTCATGTGATGATGGTGGCTGTACTCAGAGCGGAATGGCAGAAGTGTGAGGAATGATTCTTCTCTTTGTGAGAGTCATTCTTAAAGCATGTGGCAGAAATGTGGCTCATAGATTTCTTCTGAGAAGGCTTTACTATACATAAGGATGTACACAGGAATGGCAGAGCACAATAAATGGCATTATAACATTGCAAGTAGAAACACACAATAAAATAATTGACATAAAATCATATTAAAATCAAAATCATATAATCATATAGCCCTCATATTTTGTAGTGCCTAATTCATATTTGAAAAGAACTGCACATGTATTTCATATTATTATCAATACAAATGATCAATATGTTCCTGCTATAAAATATGTTTATATGTCATATTGCAGGTTTGTCAGTCACACAAATGGCTAAATTCTCTGCTGTGCCAAAGGGAACAGTGTTCAAAATCAGTATGGCATTCGGCAGTCACATAAAAAAAGAGGAGCAGTGGTCTCAAGTAAGCAATTGCTAAAAAACATAAAACAATCTCTTAAAAAATGACCGCAGAGCTTAATTTATGCCTTCATCACCCAGTTATAATAAACCTGCAGAGCTGATATTTATGGATGGCCTGGGGAAACTGCCTGTAACCCAGGGTAACACCAATAACCCATGACCTGGCCTTCTGATCACTGAGAGATAATAACATGCCCCGGTGAGTCATCTGCACCCTCCATCTCATGTGCTGAATGCAGCAGGTCACGCGTAGCACCCTGCTATGGATGCTGTAATGCAGGTATGCCACAGCAGAGCATCATTGCTGTGTTATTACTATTATTACTATTATCATTCCATAACGGTAACCACTGGACTTATTTTCCACCATAAACTTCAAATCTTTCCAGTACAATTAGAGAAATTATATGGCATTATTAATTAACGCTAAAACCCTTGCTAAGGCAGTCTCTCTGTGAGAGCGTTTACAGTGTAATCATTTTTAATATACTGGAATATCAGATGGTGAACAGATGCTTTAATATATTCATAACATTGAAGAAACACATCTCATATTCCTAATATATTTACATATTATCAGAGTAATGCATGTATAAATGCAGGTCCTGCTCGTACCCTGAGGGCTGAATGTATATCTCCCTCTATACAGACTCAAGAGACGGTTAAATCAGCCAGGACTCTGCTATCAGGCCGAATGTACTGCATTAGGCATTCGGTTAACTGCCCAGTGAGTAAACGTCAGTCTTGCTGTGCAACTCAATACATCCTAATCTAGGTGTTAACTGGATTGTAAATACCAGTTTGCTGTCCACACAGAAGCTTTTATTGCATTACAAAAGTCAGCTTCTTTTGGTGGTTATATGGTCATTAAACAGGCAGATCCCAGCGGGGGATCCATTCGGGTGGTGTGGTTTTTGGCTGTTTTTTGTCTTGTGATGGAGGATGAGTTTGGAATTGCCTTGAACAATAAAGAGATGACGGGTTAGAAGAGATGACACAGAAACCAGCACGATATAAAGAGCCGACTGCCGTCTACGGCCCTGTCAGGTCTCATATGAAGAGTACACAGGAGATGAGATATTGGAAACGAAGGACACCGCTCTCCGGCTTTACTCTGCAAGACAGCAGTACTGTAGCCTGCAAGCCATGCTTCCCCCCGTATAAAACCTGACAGTCAAAACTGTATTATACGCCTGATCTTTACAAGGGGGTTCCCTTAAGGAAGGTCATGTCAGAACAAACTACACAGTCTACTTAAAGTGTTCAACGTTCTGCTCAGAGGAAAAGTGATAAACATTTCAACGTCTGTCTGTCTGTCTGTCTGTCTGTCTGAGTCTGTCTGTCTGTCTGAGTCTGCCTGTGTCTGTCTGTCTGTCTGTCTGTCTGAGTCTGCCGGTGTCTGTCTGCTCAATTAATGACCCCTAAAGAGTGACAAATGGCATTCAGAGTCTTCGCCGCTGCTAACATCATCGTATAGGTGTGGAAAATACCAACCTTTTCAGGTGACCACCTCTGACTAGATCACTTTTGGCCCTGTGATTGTATTCTGTTTATGCACAAATGATATGGACACCTAAGGAGTGAATGTGTTATTTCCCCTTTGCCATGGAGTGCAGAACCTGTCCTTCAGCTCCACAGATTGTACAGCCACTCTGGATAGGCTGTCAGGGTATGCAGTGATACACAGAGTCACAGAGTCCTGCCTCAGCCCGAGGACAGACTTCAGCCGTAGAGAAGCGAATCTTTTAAGTGACACTAGTTTTCATATATCCAGCAGAAATGGTTTTACCCTGTGCTGTATTTACTTGATGCATCTCTATTAGGGAGCTACTGGTCGTTCGAGTACCTAAAGTGCTCACTCACTCGCTCATATTCACTCAGCAGCTGGTGGACACCTGCTGTTTCTAAGAAAAATAAACAAAAATATACTGACCTGTTTCCTGCCCATGTGTCATACCTTTTCATCAAAATACTGTTTACCAACCAACCTGAGTTAATCTCCCTGTTTTAGCCAGAGTCACTCCAGACCATGGCCTAAGCATACAGTAGGGCTCCCGTATGGAGAGAGCTTGTAAACCTGGTGTTGGATCCGTAATGGCAGCCATGTCATGGGAGTCACTCTGTCTGATCACCACTCTGCATGGCAGAATTGCAGCCAAGGACACAGAGGAGAATCTCTGAAGATGTTCCCATATTCTAAACAGATATAAGTCCCTGGTTTGATCATCACCTTCCAGGGTCTTCCCTAGAAATCTCTCTGGTTTGATCATCACCTTCCAGGGTCTTCCCTAGAAATCTCTCTGGTTTGATCATCACCTTCCAGGGTCTTTCCAAGCACTAGATCCAAATATCACTCATCCTTTTAAAGGATGCTCTGGAACACAGGATGGATTCTCCATCTGTCAAAGATCAGAGGATTTCCTTGTTGAACGATGGTCCAAAATCCCACTAGTAACCGTAGGAAACCTGTGTATGTAAGCCCTGGGAACCCAGTTTAACTGTGTGTGCATACGTGAGTGTGTGTGTGTGAGTGTGTGAGTGCGTGTGTGTGTGTGTGTGTGTGTGTGTGTGTGTGTGTGTGTACATGCAAATGCAAATGGTATGCTGCCTGGTACCTCATTCCCATGAGGTCATTCTTAAATAAAAAAGCGATAAAAATATCCATGTTGACAACAGTCTCTATTTTAATAGAATTGTCAGCCTGCCTTCTGCATGGGAAAAGCAGTGGCATATACTGACTCTAAGTGCTAGGTTACAGAAAAGTAATAAACTGTTTTCTCTTTCCTCCCCGTTTCTGAAACATTGTGCGCTTTTTGTGTGTCCATGTGATGTGCATTTTCAGAGAAATGAAGCGTAATAACATTGTGCAGCCAGTTTTCTCGTTTTTTAATATTTTAAGCAATCCATTACAGTAATGCATTATGAGAAGGAAAACGCAAGGTGCCTGTTTTTAGCAGCCTTTTTTCATATAGAGTTATTCATCTCTCATTCATTATGCTCTGACAGTTTGAGGCCGGAGTAAACAAAAACATTCATGTAAAAGCAAATCAGAAATGCCAAATTCAATTTCAAATTATGCTTCATGTTTTGTGCAGAGCCTGAAGCTTTATAAAGGAATTTAAAAGCCCACTGATGGCATGAGGTTTCCCATTTATTACTGAGTCGGTCAAAGTTCTGATGTAATTCCGTTTTTTTTTTTATCTTTTGTTTGTTTATTTCTTGCTTTATTTCATTAGGCATTTCTTGCATTCAGAAATTGCCTTAGCAAAATGTTGATGAATTAAAACATTTGTTTCCCTAAGGAATAAATCACATCCTCCTGTTATTGCAGACACTGCTTTGCTATTCTTTACAGTGTCTGTAAAGGCCTTGGGGAAATACACAGGGAACGGGCCTCAGTAGGGAGGGGAACGGGCGGCAGCGGGGAGGGGAAGCGGGCGGGCGGCAGCGGGGAGGGGAACGGGCGGCAGCGGGGAGGGGAACGGGGCAGCGGGGAGGGGAACGGGCCTCAGCGGGGAGGGGAACGGGCGGCAGCGGGGAGGGGAACGGGAGGCAGCGGGGAGGGGAACGGGCGGCAGCGGGGAGGGGAACGGGCGGCAGCGGGGAGGGGAACGGGCCTCAGTGGGGAGGGGAACGGGCGGCAGCGGGGAGGGGAACGGGCCTCAGCGGGGAGGGGAACGGGCGGCAGCGGGAGGGGAACGGGGGGGGGGAACGGGCCTCCTCAGGGGGGGAACGGGCGGCAGCGGGGAGGGGAACGGGCCTCAGCGGGGAGGGGAACGGGCCGCAGCGGGGAGGGGAACGGGCCTCAGTGGGGAGGGGAACGGGCGGCAGCGGGGAGGGGAACGGGCCTCAGCGGGGAGGGGAACGGGCCGCAGCGGGGAGGGGAACGGGCCGCAGCGGGGAGGGGAACGGGCCTCAGCGGGAGGGGAACGGGCCTCAGTGGGGAGGGGAACGGGCCGCAGCGGGGAGGGGAACGGGCCGCAGTGGGGAGGGGAACGGGCCGCAGCGGTGGCCAGTTGTGGCCCTTTAGTCTATGAGTTAATGCTGTCCCAGCAGCGAGCCCTGCCCATGTGAATGACGCTAACCTGTGTGCGTTTGGCCAGCGAGCTGCATCCGGTGTGTCATCACCCTGCACCCATCTCAAGGAGGTAATACAACTATAAATCACGTGCTGCGCTCCCTGCCCACTCACCACAGCAAACGCCCTCCTGCCCTCATGCATCATATTACTTTCCTAACGGGCGGCCCGTGTGCTGTAAAATGGCAGCGCTCTGAGGAAATATCTCCCCTAATGGATCTGTAAGCTGAGTGTCTGTGCTTCAGAGGTCTGTGGTATGACCTTTTTCCAAATTACTCATGATCTTTCAGGTACATGTCTTTGTGCTCCATAAATGCAAGAGTATACCCATAAATGGCTGCCTTGAAGTTGTTTATTTGTTGGGTCAGATCAATGCGATACGTGTTATGGAGGGCTGCCTAGCTTGAATGGTAACGGCTAATCCAGGCTAATTAGCTTGCTAACCATACCCTGGTAGTAGCAAACTGTTCCATTAATTTACCCTCATATTCCTCAGTCATCTGTCTTTATTCTCAGCTAAGAGCTGCTAGCACTGTTTATGAGGCAGTGCCATTATGAGACCAGTATTCATCATTTTACAAAAATGAGCACCACCCCAGAAGAGCCCAGCCAGAGAGGAGTGCAAGTAAAATGCCAAAAACAAAATGACGGGGATTTCTGAATGTGTCTGAAGACTTTATGTTGCATTACATTAGCAAACACTTGTACCTGATGTGCCTTACATTGCGAACACCAATCACAGTTAACTGATGGGAATCTGTTCAAATCCAGAAACGCTGATACAGGTCACTCGACTGGCTTCCCTTTTCTGAGCGCTCACACATGGCCATACTCCTGGTTAAGGGTTTCGCTGTGGAAGAGAGCGTCACAGTTCTGATGTGTTATGGAGGTGACAACGGCATGGGTGCCCTCGCCCTAAGCCCCAGTGAGAGCTGTGGGAATGAGCTCAGATGTCTCCTGGTGATTTGGCACACATACGGGGCGGAAGATTAAATGCTAGAACAGGCCCTGCAAGAAGGCTGGCACAGGATTTCCCCACAGGCGTCAACTGTGACCCGCTGGAGACGTGCATCACAGACACACATCACAGACGCGCATCACAGACGCGCATCACAGACGCATCACAGACGCGCATCACAGACGCGCATCACAGACGTGCATCACAGACGCAGGTTGCGCTGTTGTTGCTGTCAGTGATGGTTTCTGCACAGGCCGCAGGGCCAGCATGTGGCTCTCCGAGGGCCCTGTCAGACAGCCTTATGTGAGTTAATGACAGGCAAGGAGCAGTATAAAGAAGTTACCTGTGTCACATCCTCTCAGTGCTGTGTCACTGTGCCCTCCACAAAAGAGATGTAATCATTTCTAGGGTAACCTCGTGATCCTGTTTCAGATATGAATGAGATTACTGGCTATGAGCACTCCATCTGGCCAGCTACGCTGTGCCGACTTACACAGCAATTTCTGCTACAGCATCGCAATGGCGGCCACAAACAGAGTCTCTTCCTGTGACACAGTAAAGTGCAGAGGGTTAGGGTTAGGGTTAGGCAGAGGTCTGCCCATGTCTCTCTGTCTTTCCTGTCTCTTTCATTCACACTCAATTTGGCATTTTTCTCTCCTCCACTCTCTCATTATAGCTCTCTCTCACACACCTTCACCCTCTCTCTCTCTCACACCTTCACCGTCTCTCTCTCTCACACACCTTCACCCTCTCTCTCTCTCACACACCTTCACCCTCTCTCACACACACCTTCACCCTCTCTCTCTCTCCCACACCTTCACCCCCTCTCTCTCACACACACCTTCACCCTCTCCCTCTCCCACACCTTCACCCTCTCTCTCTCACACACCTTCACCCTCTCTCTCCCACACCTTCACCCTCTCTCCCTCTCCCATAGCTGTGTGTGATTTTGGGAAAGACATAACATCACCGTGCCTCCATGAGGATTGTGGGTCTCAGCGCGCCTGTTTCTGAGCACCTGGTGGTCATGTGATTTGGAATCCCAGCATGCCTCGACGCGTTGCCCAGCTCACCAAAAATCTCAACCACAGTGATTACAGTGAGAGCTGGCCCCAAGTGGAATAGCTAAGTACAGTGATTTTCCCTGATTACAGTGGAAGGTGTAGGATTTCCCCACAGCCGGCAGGGCAGTGGGCAGGAGGCCTGCCACGGGGGGCCGCAACGGTCAGCTGGAAACAGCCAAAAAAAAGCCTGGATAATTCTGCTCTGCAGTGACCCCTCCTGTTAGTAACATGTGAAATCCGGCACCATCTAATTCATCCTGTGATCAAAACATCATCAAATCCATGGGGCTGCTTAGCCCTCAATCTTCTGAGGGTTTTGTCCAGGACCTCCACAAGTGTAGCTGTGCTTCCAATTGATGGGTAGTGAACACCAAATGAAATTTTCAAATGACTATTTTAACCATCAGGCTGCTAATGTAACTTTTTAACATGTTATTCTGTATTGAGTTTCATACAACAAGATTTGGTCTACTTAAGTTTTGGAATAATTATGTACTTTATACTGAATAGAGTCATTTTTAATGATAAGCAGCTGTTCTTGCAAAAATAATCTGCCAAGATTATTTACATGCGGTACCTTGCATGTGCTAATGGGGAATTATAAACGGGAGACTGATGATCATGACAGTATTAAACATGAACTTTGGTGTGTGTTCGGCCATGATAAGGGTTTATAGTTGTGTTTGGTATTATATGTTGACTAAATGTTTACTTTTAAGATCTTTGCAGACTTCCTGCTCCAGCGTAGTGAATGAGCTAAAAACGGGAGATTTGCATGTGGATGAGGCACTGGCTGTGTGCCAGTATGATTTGCATGAATTATGGTCTGTATGCAAATATCCACGCTTCTGATGGCATCTGGGTGTGTGGAGACGGAAATAAAACAAAATCAGTCCAACTTGAGAAATATAATGACGGATCATAGACGCACAAATAAATATGCAAAACGCTACATTAGTAACATTTAGCCTGTGTTGATGACTATAAGTATGTTTAAATAACATGCTGTCTGTGCGTATCCCACCCAGTTCTCATGATTTCCTCATGTTTAAGTATCATACAGGGCAGTCATTGCATCATCATCCACACACTCTTCCTCGCTTTAGCTCCAGTAGCCAGATGCTAAAGTGGAGAATGTCCCTGCAGTAATCCATGGGCTTCCACTGTCCCACCTGCTAAAGTCCCCCTTTAAATGCATGGCAACAGTATGTTTTTAAATGAAGAGATGCATTATTGGTGCCTTCTCAACCTAACTGTTTACCAGTCAAATAAGGTTATAATACATAATTCTGTGAAAATGCATCATAATTTCCATATTGATACGAATAATTTCTCCATATCTGTTAATTTAATACTGTGACAGTGTAGTTATTACCATGTTATTACACCATTGTTTTTCCACATAGTTTTCATACACAGTCCTCTCAGGAAGAAATGAGACATTTAAGGAGATATTAGAGTGTGAGGCTGTGTGTGTGCTGCTTGTGCCCTCCTTCCCTGATTCTGATGGATGAGATTGTTTGTGCCTTTTTGGCTGTATTTCTCACTGCCTGCGCCCCTGTTGGTCCCCTTGCTACCCCCAGCACGCACAGCGAATCCCCAGGGATGTTCAGTGGCAGAGGCTGGCATTTTGAAGCAGGTGCTGGCCCAGATGGCCTCCATTCTAGGTCACAACCTGGTCCAACCCTGCTTAGCTTCAAAGAGTAGACATGTGCTCACCTGCACATCCGTAACAGAGAGCAGCCCCGCCTCCTGCCCCCTCCCCCTGCTGCAGCAGTGTCATGGGCCCCATGACATGCTCCATCCACACTGACCGGACTCTGCTGGACCGCTTGGCCTTCAGCCCCGCTCGCTCTGTGTTATAGCATGATGTGCGTTTATGCGCAGCCCCGCTCGCTCTGTGTTACAGCATGATGTGTGTTTATGCGCAGCCCCGCTCGCTCTGTGTTACAGCGTGATGTGCGTTTATGCGCAGCCCCGCTCGCTCTGTGTTACAGCGTGATGTGCGTTTATGCGCAGCCCCGCTCGCTCTGTGTTACAGCATGATGTGCGTTTATGCGCAGCCCCGCTCGCTCTGTGTTACAGCGTGATGTGCGTCTGTGTTACAGCGTGATGTGCGTTTATGCAGCCCCGCCGCTCTGTGTTACTGCATGATGTGTGTTTATGCGCAGCCCCGCTCGCTCTGTGTTACAGCGTGATGTGCGTTTATGCACAGCCCCGCTCGCTCTGTGTTACAGCGTGATGTGCGTTTATGCGCAGCCCCGCTTGCTCTGTGTTACTGCATGATGTGTGTTTATGCGCAGCCCCGCTCGCTCTGTGTTACTGCGTGATGTGTGTTTATGCGCAGCCCCGCTCGCTCTGTGTTACAGCGTGATGTGCGTTTATGCGCAGCCCCGCTCGCTCTGTGTTACAGCATGATGTGCGTTTATGCGCAGCCCCGCTCGCTCTGTGTTACAGCATAATGTGCGTTTATGCGCAGCCCCGCTCGCTCTGTGTTACTGCATGATGTGCGTTTATGCGCAGCCCTGCTCGCTCTGTGTTACAGCATGATGTGCGTTTATGCGCAGCCCCGCTCGCTCTGTGTTACAGCATGATGTGCGTTTATGCGCAGCCCTGCTCGCTGTTCTCAAAGACATTAATTTATGACTCCAGTTTTATGAAAATGCATGTAATGAACATCGTTAGAGTAATTCTGAGTAATACTCGACCCCTTCAGTCATATCAGTGATTCAGTGCCCCAGTCTACTGGCCTGTAATTCTGCGGTGCATTTTAAGCAGGCTCACTGTTTTCACTGTGTACTTTTACCATCTAAAGAGGTTACAGATCTGGTCAGAAAAGTGAAAGCATTACTCAAAGGTCGGCCGGGATTATTCTCTCTGATTACTGAATGTTATTCTGAACTGACCCATTCAACTCTCCCAGAGCAATTATCGTGTTGATTGAGACGAAGCGAAAGGAAATATGTTATTTCATTTGGAGGTAAGGTAGGCCGTTATCGAGTGTTAGAACTGCCCTCTGGCTTCTTTCCCTAACACAATTTCCTCAGGTAGGTTTTTCTCTGCATCATGTTTTTATAGACCCAGCTAAGAGTACTTTCCTCTGCCCTTTAATTGGCAGATTAGTGTATGACATCATTTCGAATTTAAGAAGCTAATAGCTACTTTCCTTAGAAAAGAACTTGGCAAGATAAGTTTCTTGGTGAACAGGACAGTACCACATGTTGTTGTTTTGCAAGGGGTGCTTTGCTGTGCTGAAAAAAGCCATGTTTTTCACTCCGGCCACTTTGATTGGTCACACTGACTGTATGTAGCATTCAGTATGAAGGTCATCCTATTTCTGCGGGATTCATGGCTACCCTGAGGGTTAGCAAACACATCTTCTCTATAGGAGATCAAATCATTAGAAAACACACATGACTATTTCATTAATTAAGCACATCAGTAAATTGATTTTTCAGATGGCAGTTGTCAATTCATGCATGATGCTTTTTATGAATGCTATATACTTAAGAGCTTTCCATGGAAAAAAAAATAAATTAGCTTTTTATGAGAAAAAAACAACATTTTGACCTTATAAAATAAGGAGATATTATAATCACTGCTGTTTCTGATTGCATAATTTTTTATGCAGGCATTTCTCTCCAACAAATGAACATAAACTCCAAATTATGCTTTATACTGACATTTGCATTGTGTGTATTGGAGTTCTGTTGCCATGTCAGATTAATGAAATCAGTCGGGTTATAGTGCACAGGTGGCTGAAATCCAAGGTGGTTCGCCTGCTGCTTCATTTTTCCTGTGATGTTTGGAGTTTTGAGAGCCGCTAAGAATGCGGGAGCATGGCTCTGTCTCAGTATTTCAGTCCATCATCAGGCCGGTTATCTTTGCGTAAACTCTCCACTCTCTGACCTCTGACCTCTGACCTCTGACCAGGCCTACAGGCAGGTCCTTCCCTCTGCGGCCACAAGCCCTCATCTCACCTTCCTCCTTGCCTCTTGGTTGCCCTTGTCCTGGGCGAGTGTGATACAGCAGACCATAAGAGCCAAAGCGCTGCACGCTTTCCCCTCAGAGGAAAAACACCTGCAGGCTTTCTCTTGGAGGTGCCCCATGTCCCATCAGTACACTCCCATCCTGACATGTAGATGCACTTTTTAAAAGTCATTCCTAATCACATTAATTTGGTAGTTTGATGCAAGAGAGTATCATGGAGAAGAATATAGTTTTGTTGAATGTGTAAAATGCAATTCTTTTCTCAAAACAGATTTTCCCAATTCAGCAGAACTCTCTCACTCTTTTTCAGTTTTTCAGCTTTTGCAGTTTAGACCTGGGGGAGGCATTGGTAAAGAGACAAGCTGAGCTAGATGTTCACATTATGAACAACGAAAAATATAAATATATTATTTTTCAATAAAATCCAACAAGATGATCAGCCTTTTACTTTTTGCATCTTCTGAGGAAGTAAAATACCGTCTGTCCTGGATTTTCTGGGATTATTTTGGAATTCTATTCTCTGTCCTGGAAAACATGAATTTCCTTTGGAGACAAGTCTGGATTCTAATCAACTTCCTGAAACAGGATCACTGGTTATTTGTACTTCATGATAAACCTGCGGTTTCTTAGGCTTGAACATGAGGTGGAATTTAAAATGAAACCAAAATGAATCCGAGACAGCAGCTCTCTGGGACCGAGAGAGAGGATCCCAGCCCAAATTAGAGTATTTAAATGGAGGCAGCAGCTTTTACCTGTGCTGAGAGACTGCCTGAGCTGCAGTGAGTTTTACCTGTGCTGAGAGACTGCCTGAGCTGGAGTGAGTTTTACCTGTGCTGAGAGACTGCCTGAGCTGGAGTGAGTTTTACCTGTGCTGAGAGACTGCCTGAGCTGGAGTGAGTTTTACCTGTGCTGAGAGACTGCCTGAGGTGCAGTGAGTTTTACCTGTGCTGAGAGACTGCCTGAGCTGGAGTGAGTTTTACCTGTGCTGAGAGACTGCCTGAGGTGCAGTGAGTTTTACCTGTGCTGAGAGACTGCCTGAGCTGCAGTGAGTTTTACCTGTGCTGAGAGAGAGCTGGAGTGCCTGAGCTGGAGTGGGTGAGTTTTACCTGTGCTGAGAGACTGCCTGAGCTGGAGTGAGTTTTACCTGTGCTGAGAGACTGCCTGAGCTGCAGTGAGTTTTACCTGTGCTGAGAGACTGCCTGAGCTGCAGTGAGTTTTACCTGTGCTGAGAGACTGCCTGAGCTGGAGTGAGTTTTACCTGTGCTGAGAGACTGCCTGAGCTGGAGTGAGTTTTACCTGTGCTGAGAGACTGCCTGAGCTGCAGTGAGTTTTACCTGTGCTGAGAGACTGCCTGAGCTGGAGTGAGTTTTACCTGTGCTGAGAGACTGCCTGAGCTGCAGTGAGTTTTACCTGTGCTGAGAGACTGCCTGAGCTGGAGTGAGTTTTACCTGTGCTGAGAGACTGCCTGAGCTGCAGTGAGTTTTACCTGTGCTGAGAGACTGCCTGAGCTGCAGTGAGTTTTACCTGTGCTGCTGAGAGACTGCCTGAGCTGGAGCTGAGTTTTACCTGTGCTGAGAGACTGCCTGAGCTGCAGTGAGTTTTACCTGTGCTGAGAGACTGCCTGAGCTGCAGTGAGTTTTACCTGTGCTGAGAGACTGCCTGAGCTGGAGTGAGTTTTACCTGTGCTGAGAGACTGCCTGAGGTGCAGTGAGTTTTACCTGTGCTGAGAGACTGCCTGAGCTGCAGTGAGTTTTACCTGTGCTGAGACTGCCTGAGCTGCTGGAGTGAGTTTTACCTGTGCTGAGAGACTGCCTGAGCTGGAGTGAGTTTTACCTGTGCTGAGAGACTGCCTGAGCTGCAGTGAGTTTTACCTGTGCTGTGCTGAGAGACTGCCTGAGCTGCAGTGAGTTTTACCTGTGCTGAGAGACTGCCTGAGCTGGAGTGAGTTTTACCTGTGCTGAGAGACTGCCTGAGCTGGAGTGAGTTTTACCTGTGCTGAGAGACTGCCTGAGCTGCAGTGAGTTTTTACCTGTGCTGAGAGACTGCCTGAGAGACTGCCTGAGCTGCCTGAGCTGAGTTTTACCTGTGCTGAGAGACTGCCTGAGCTGGAGTGAGTTTTACCTGTGCTGAGAGACTGCCTGAGGTGCAGTGAGTTTTACCTGTGCTGAGAGACTGCCTGAGCTGGAGTGAGTTTTACCTGTGCTGAGAGACTGCCTGAGCTGCAGTGAGTTTTACCTGTGCTGAGAGACTGCCTGAGCTGGAGTGAGTTTTACCTGTGCTGAGAGACTGCCTGAGCTGCAGTGAGTTTTACCTGTGCTGAGAGACTGCCTGAGGTGCAGTGAGTTTTACCTGTGCTGAGAGACTGCCTGAGCTGGAGTGAGTTTTACCTGTGCTGAGAGACTGCCTGAGCTGCAGTGAGTTTTACCTGTGCTGAGAGACTGCCTGAGCTGCAGTGAGTTTTACCTGTGCTGAGAGACTGCCTGAGCTGGAGTGAGTTTTACCTGTGCTGAGAGACTGCCTGAGCTGCAGTGAGTTTTACCTGTGCTGAGAGACTGCCTGAGCTGGGAGGAAGCAGTTAGAGAGTGCTGTCAGGAGGTATTTTTGGGGCGGCACATGGATTTAGGGCACTCACACAGGATCGCCCCGCTGGGATCTGAGCTGAATGGGGAACCACAGTGAACACGCGCTCTGCCCTTGTACAAATGAAATGACTGAAATAATTCCTTAATGGACTCTCAGCAGGGAGTTTCAAAGTTCCTCAGTTTATCTCTGAAAGCCAAATACATTTCTCTGTAGATGCTGGCCATTTCCACGGCACACGGTGCGAGCATTCACAAAGTGTGGATGAATTTATCTACTTTATCCAACTATTGCACTGTATCTTTTCGTGTCAGGTTTCTTCAAAAAACAGAATTTACAGTGGTAAGATGAATAAATTCTCAGTTCTGGCAATGAAATAAAGTAAAATGAAATGAAAGCGCTTTATTCCACATTCTCATCAGTGAGGCGCTCTTTCTCAAATAAAATATCATAATATAATTTGCCAAGACTTATATCCAGGAATTTTATAGCTCAAGTGATGTTGTTTTTGTACACTTTCAAATTTTTCTGATCCAAATACATCTGACTGAAGTGTCACGCATAATGGAAGGGTCTGACTGTGGGGAAGTCGGCACAGCCCCTGGTTTCTTGGCAATCTGCCAACAGCAGCCTGAATCAAGTTGTTTAATCCAATTGTGGAACATGGAATTTGTTTGCATCCAAGCCTGTAATCTCAACTGCAAATCCTCATACTTCCTGGAAGGCTGGCATCAACCTTGTCAGTTAGTGTGAGTGAGCTTTGGCAGTGTGATTTAAATGTAACCTTTTCAGTGACAGGGGCCCAAAATGGGCACCCTCTTTTTTCACACGGGCTAGCAGATAACGGTCAAATGGAAAAGCTTTTGGATGCAGAAGGACTGCACAGAACACGGGGAAACCGGCATTCTGTCGGGAGCAGCTTTCGCATTAATTACCCACTTCTGAGCTCCAAGCATCCACCAGTCTGGCACTGTCCCTCCTCACTTGCCCCTGGATGGAAATCTTAGTAGAAATTAGTCATGTTTTGTGAATCGCACAGGCGTGTCTTTGTTGTCCCTCTCCCACCTACATTGAAACGTGTGCGGGAGGTCCACACGCAGGCGGGAGAGAGTGGATGTGGTGTCATTGTTGTCCCTCTCCCACCTACATTGAAACGTGTGCGGGAGGTCCACACGCAGGCGGGAGAGAGTGGATGTGGTGTCATTGTTGTCCCTCTCCCACCTACATTGAAACGTGTGCGGGAGGTCCACACGCAGGCGGGAGAGAGTGGATGTGGTGTCATTGTTGTCCCTCTCCCACCTACATTGAAACGTGTGCGGGAGGTCCACACGCAGGCGGGAGAGAGTGGATGTGGTGTCATTGTTGTCCCTCTCCCACCTACATTGAAACGTGTGCGGGAGGTCCACACGCAGGCGGGAGAGAGTGGATGTGGTGTCTTTGTTGTCCCTGTCCCACCTACATTGAAACGTGTGCGGGAGGTCCACACGCAGGCGGGAGAGAGTGGATGTGGTGTCTTTGTTGTCCCTGTCCCACCTGCATTGAAACGTGTGCGGGAGGTCCACACGCAGGCGGGAGAGAGTGGATGTGGTGTCTTTGTTGTCCCTGTCCCACCTACATTGAAACGTGTGCGGGAGGTCCACACGCAGGCGGGAGAGAGTGGATGTGGTGTCATTGTTGTCCCTGTCCCACCTGCATTGAAACGTGTGCGGGAGGTCCACACGCAGGCGGGAGAGAGTGGATGTGGTGTCATTGTTGTCCCTGTCCCACCTACATTGAAACGTGTGCGGGAGGTCCACACGCAGGCGGGAGAGAGAGTGGATGTGGTGTCATTGTTGTCCCTGTCCCACCTACATTGAAACGTGTGCGGGAGGTCCACACGCAGGCGGGAGAGAGTGGATGTGGTGTCTTTGTTGTCCCTGTCCCACCTGCATTGAAACGTGTGCGGGAGGTCCACACGCAGGCGGGAGAGAGTGGATGTGGTGTCTTTGTTGTCCCTGTCCCACCTGCATTGAAACGTGTGCGGGAGGTCCACACGCAGGCGGGAGAGAGTGGATGTGGTGTCATTGTTGTCCCTCTCCCACCTACATTGAAACGTGTGCGGGAGGTCCACACGCAGGCGGGAGAGTGGATGTGGTGTCATTGTTGTCCCTCTCCCACCTACATTGAAACGTGTGCGGGAGGTCCACACGCAGGCGGGAGAGAGTGGATGTGGTGTCATTGTTGTCCCTCTCCCACCTACATTGAAACGTGTGCGGGAGGTCCACACGCAGGCGGGAGAGAGTGGATGTGGTGTCTTTGTTGTCCCTGTCCCAACTACATTGAAACGTGTGCGGGAGGTCCACACGCAGGCGGGAGAGAGTGGATGTGGTGTCATTGTTGTCCCTGTCCCACCTGCATTGAAACGTGTGCGGGAGGTCCACACGCAGGCGGGAGAGAGTGGATGTGGTGTCATTGTTGTCCCTGTCCCACCTACATTGAAACGTGTGGGGAGGTCCACACGCAGGCGGGAGAGAGTGGATGTGGTGTCATTGTTGTCCCTGTCCCACCTGCATTGAAACGTGTGCGGGAGGTCCACACGCAGGCGGGAGAGAGTGGATGTGGTGTCATTGTTGTCCCTGTCCCACCTACATTGAAACGTGTGCGGGAGGTCCACACGCAGGCGGGAGAGAGTGGATGTGGTGTCATTGTTGTCCCTGTCCCACCTACATTGAAACGCGTGTGCGGGAGGTCCACACGCAGGCGGGAGAGAGTGGATGTGGTGTCATTGTTGTCCCTGTCCCACCTACATTGAAACGTGTGCGGGAGGTCCACACGCAGGCGGGAGAGAGTGGATGTGGTGTCATTGTTGTCCCTGTCCCACCTACATTGAAACGTGTGCGGGAGGTCCACACGCAGGCGGGAGAGAGTGGATGTGGTGTCATTGTTGTCCCTGTCCCACCTACATTGAAACGTGTGCGGGAGGTCCACACGCAGGCGGGAGAGAGTGGATGTGGTGTCTTCATAATGAGCACTGCTGCCAATAGCGGCTCCAGATGATGGAGTGGAACCTCGTCTCAAACGCCCGTCCTCTGCTGCGTACGCCGCCTAATCTCCTGCAGCGTCACTCAAGACAATCAGCGTGCCCCCAGGTAGAGCTGCGCTCCTGCCGGCACTGAGGAGCCTGTGTATGCCTACGCTAAAGAGCATGCAGGGTGGCACTCAGGAGTCAGTACTTTTCTTTCTGTGCTTTATCACACATTAAATGCACTTATGTTTATGTGACTGAACATATATTTTATGCACAGATTCAACAGGGCATTGTGTACATTGATCTGGAAGCGCTCTCGCTCTCAGGGTACACAAAATGAGGGTTATCATTAGGCGTATGAGGAATGATAAGCACTTCATCCTTACCATGACACTGTGAGGAACCACCATGAGGCAAAAGACACCCCCAATATTTTTACAATTTCAGTTCATCTTTTCTTCCATTTTCCAGTTTTCTTTAAAATTTTAGTAAAAATTTCATACTAACAAGCAGTGAATTTGGGGCCTTAGAAATGACTTCCACATGAGTACCATTGCGCATCTTACTGCGGATCTTACTGCGCGTCTTACTGCGCATCTTACTGCGCATCTTGCTGCGCATATCCAGTGCGCAGTGAGCTGCGGAGCCCTCCTCTTTCACCGCGCATCATGTTCTGCTGCATTTACTCAACCAGGAAGACTCTTAAGATTTACATCCCTTCCAGTGCTACAGATGCAAACGTTCTAAAAAAATGTGAGCGCCAAAGAGATTCAGAGCTTGAGAGATCATCACTTATGAAGACGATAATATTTCCAAGGAAATGAAACACTTTCTTCCTCCTCTGTGTCCTTGTTCTCTCTATTATAAAGCTTTTGCATTATTCACCAACCCTTACAAGTATTTCCCATTTGAGCCTTCTGAGAAATTTGTATAGCTAATACTTTCGCATATGGGTTGGCTGAGGGCTTTTAGTGTGGCTGAGAGTAGAACAGCATGTTTTAGCTGAAGTACCATGGCATGTCAGCGCTGAATCAGTATTACAACCTAGCCTTTACACAACATTTCATTTAGTCAAGGAAGAAGCCAACTGTCAGGAGAAATGCTAAAGGTGGAAGTATTTTGTTTAACTAAACTGCAAATTAACCACTGAGATTAAACTCAGATATAAAAATATAAATACTTTTAAATATATATTTAAATAAAAAATATAAAGTTGTAAATCAGTGAATAATGTTTTATCCTCCTGTCCCCCTCTGGGGTGTTGTGGAAGAGCAGTAAACCAGGACATGACTTTGAGACTTTGAGGCTGTAACGTTAGATTGGCCTTCTACGCCAAACAAGCACAGAAAATGAAAAACACACATGACTCTGCCGCTAACACCTAAAACAATCCCTGTGCTTTGTTCCTGTGTATACACCACAGTGGGCAGGGGGAATAATGACCTCAGGTGTCCACAGTCAAGCGGGTGTGGTTTATTCATGACACAGCCCTGTCCGCTCACTGCACCATCTGCATAAGGCCCGGAATGAGATTCCACACATGCAGCGAAAGAGCGAGGAAAACCTTCAACCTTTAGCACTCCGCCGTTTCAGGATTCAGTCCAATCTGTTTCTCATCTGCAGTGTAAACATTCTGCGGTCTGAGGCACATGGTGGCCAGTTTGCACCAAAAGAGATGAGTTTGGCTTCCTACACCAGAACTGTTCAACTGATATCACTGTTGAATAAAATCACAGCAGTAAATTTATGTATTTAATTCTCAACATGAACCTGAATAGTGCCCGGCTGTCCCATAGTGCAGTGACCTTCAGTAATTCTGCGTTTCCTGCATGCCCCTGCAAGGGCTGTGCAGCTCAGCCGGAGAGCCTGGGCAGGAGAGTATGCACACCTCAGAGAACGCGTTTATACTCAGATTCAGAGTGTTACAGTAATGAGGCAGACATACACAGATCAATAAGAACTCCGAAATGCTTTGAAGCAGGTTAGTACATACATCATTATGTAGCACCTTTCACAAGGCACTTCAACCAACCATCAGATAGAATAAGATGCACAATTACAAAAAAAATACACAAACAAGATATGTGGTAGCCATATACAGATGATAAATGTGATAACAGTATAAAAAGAAAAACTACACAAGATAACAAATTAAAGGATATTAAAAGCTAACCTATAAAAATGTGTCTCGATTTGAGATGGCACCAGCTCAGCTGTTATAGGGTCCAAAAGAGGATTGTTGTTGAGTCTGGGGGTCTGAAGGCCTACGCTAGTGTTTAAATTAGTGTCAGAAGTGCTCACAACAAATGATCATCCTGAGCTGTAAAACCAAGCATCCAATAAACACAAACCATGCTGAGAATGGGTCTGTAATGGCCTGCAGGTGAACAGTGGTCTTCAGCGTGTCTGCCGGAGTGTGTGTGCTACCTGGCTGAGGGAGGGAGGGTGAGCATGTGTGCCGGAGTGTGTGTGCTACCTGGCTGAGGGAGGGAGGGTGAGTGTGTGTGCTACCTGGCTGAGGGAGGGAGGGTGAGTGTGTGTGCTACCTGGCTGAGGGAGGGAGGGTGAGTGTGTGTGCCGGAGTGTGTGTGCTACCTGGCTGAGGGAGGGAGGGTGAGTGTGTGTGCTACCTGGCTGAGGGAGGGAGGGTGAGTGTGTGTGCTACCTGGCTGAGGGAGGGAGGGTGAGCATGTCTGCCGGAGTGTGTGCTACCTGGCTGAGGGAGGGAGGTGAGTGTGTGTGCTACCTGGCTGAGGGAGGGAGGGTGAGTGTGTGTGCCGGAGTGTGTGCTACCTGGCTGAGGGAGGGAGGGTGAGCGTGTGTGCCGGAGTGTGTGTGCTACCTGGCTGAGGGAGGGAGGGTGAGTGTGTGTGCTACCTGGCTGAGGGAGGGAGGGTGAGTGTGTGTGCTGGAGTGTGTGTGCTACCTGGCTGAGGGAGGGAGGGTGAGCATGTCTGCCGGAGTGTGTGCTACCTGGCTGAGGGAGGGAGGGTGAGCGTGTCTGCCGGAGTGTGTGTGCTACCTGGCTGAGGGAGGGTGAGTGTGTGTGCCGGAGTGTGTGTGCTACCTGGCTGAGGGAGGGAGGGAATGTGAGTGTGTGTGCTACCTGGCTGAGGGAGGGTGAGCGTGTGTGCTACCTGGCTGAGGGAGGGTGAGTGTGTGTGCCGGAGTGTGTGTGCTACCTGGCTGAGGGAGGGAGGGAGGGTGAGTGTGTGTGCTACCTGGCTGAGGGAGGGTGAGCGTGTGTGCTACCTGGCTGAGGGAGGGAGGGTGAGTGTGTGCTACCTGGCTGAGGGAGGGTGAGCGTGTGTGCTACCTGGCTGAGGGAGGGAGGGTGAGTGTGTGTGCTACCTGGCTGAGGGAGGGAGGGTGAGTGTGTGTGCTACCTGGCTGAGGGAGGGTGAGTGTGTGTGCTGGAGTGTGTGTGCTACCTGGCTGAGGGAGGGAGGGTGAGCATGTCTGCCGGAGTGTGTGCTACCTGGCTGAGGAGGGAGGGTGAGCGTGTCTGCCGGAGTGTGTGTGCTACCTGGCTGAGGGAGGGTGAGTGTGTGTGCCGGAGTGTGTGTGCTACCTGGCTGAGGGAGGGAGGGAATGTGAGTGTGTGTGCTACCTGGCTGAGGGAGGGTGAGCGTGTGTGCTACCTGGCTGAGGGAGGGTGAGTGTGTGTGCCGGAGTGTGTGTGCTACCTGGCTGAGGGAGGGAGGGAGGGTGAGTGTGTGTGCTACCTGGCTGAGGGAGGGAGGGTGAGTGTGTGTGTGCTACCTGGCTGAGGGAGGGTGAGCGTGTGTGCTACCTGGCTGAGGGAGGGGGTGAGTGTGTGTGCTACCTGGCTGAGGGAGGGAGGGTGAGTGTGTGTGCTACCTGGCTGAGGGAGGGTGAGTGTGTGTGCCGGAGTGTGTGTGCTACCTGGCTGAGGGAGGGTGAGTGTGTGTGCTACCTGGCTGAGGGAGGGAGGGTGAGCGTGTGTGCCGGAGTGTGTGTGCTACCTGGCTGAGGGAGGGAGGGAGGGTGAGCGTGTGTGCTACCTGGCTGAGGGAGGGTGAGTGTGTGTGCCAGTGCGTTATGACCACCCCAGGCTCCTCTGCTCCAGTGAGAGATGCATCTATCTGCTTCCCCATTGGTCTCTGTGTCAGTAGCCTGGATTTTCCACCATAATATTCTGTTCACACATGGCAAAAACCGTTTCATGGGCTAGGTAGGAGGCAAGAAAGGAACAAAAGAAGGCGAAATTGACTGTCAAAAGGAGCGGGAGGGGCTCTGTGCTGTGAGTGCAGTCCTTGTTATGTCAAGAAAAGGGTTTTTGATCAGTCTGCACCCCCACACATATTTCAAAATGAAATAAAGGACTTCTGTTTACAGGCCCTCTTGGCTCATCCCCATGGCTTTCAGCTGTTATGTCACATCACCCTGGGAGTGAAAAATGGCGCTGCACAGAGATCGACATCCAAAGTATTAGTGAAATCATCTTTATTTGTACCATAAAAATCAATAATTCTGTGAAAACAGTTACCCATATCCAGTGCCATACTTCATTGTGTATATTACAGATCACAGACTCAGATTTCCTGTTTAAGAAGTTACTGAGCAAATGAAAGGTGTTACTTTTCAAACTCACTCAGTGAACTCTTACGCCACCGTTCCCTGCTTCTGTTTAAGGAGTAATTGTGAGTGTAAGATCAGGAAGATGGAGAGGGCCTTAAATCCTGCTCATTTAGCTTTGCCACAGGTACAGCGGCCTCTGACACAATCAGCTTATACTGTGGCTTATATAAGAGCAGGAGAATAAAAGGCTTCATGAGTCTCCAGAAACAGTTGAGTTACTGCAGATCAACACCTACAGCTTACTGTCAGAGATGGCACAGAGAATTAGAAACAGCAACTATTTTCAGCATTGCATTATAGGAACTGTCAACAGTTCCCACAACTCTCTGGTTGTACAGGTGATTTTTCGTGGAGTTTTGAAGTTCTAGTCTCTTTTTCATGTAACTTTGAGTAACATTCACATTGCTGCATTGCCCTTGAAGAGAATACATCATTGATGGAATTAAATATTAATCTGCTTTATTTGGTTTGTTTGTGTATAGCTTACACTAATTTTAAACAGCCATTTTAATTTTCAATACTTGTTCACTGGAAATCGTAGTGATTTCAGTTTAATCAAAAGTTTTGAAGAAATGTAGTGACTTGGTTTGAATTAGCAGAACAGTCTTCAGCACCAGTATTTATCTTAAACTAATTTAAGTTGTCCTGCTCAAATAGCTCAAGGCCATCGGTTTCTTCAAGCCTTTTGAGTATACTGAAGTCATTGGGTTTGCTGTGTGAATGGCCTTACAGAGCCAAACTCCTGGACATCTGGACCACTCAACACCAATAAAGTGAAAGGGAAATGCCCTGGACCATGTCCGCCAAGATAAGCCACATGTCCCTCAGCCAGGACATTTCACATGAAGGTAATGCCCTCTGAGGCTCAGAGTCAAACCATTACTGGCTGTTGCCACATTGTAACCAGATTTCACAGATACAGTGTAGATTAGAACCCAGCCATGGCATTACCTCATGTGTGGATGATGTAATTATGCGTACTGCGTGATTCATGTTCACCTGTCACTTCTCAACATACTGCAGATATGATTTAGTAACTGATGTGAGGCATGTCCTGAGGACTTGTTTTGGGACCGACACAGACTAGAGTGGAATTATGAATAATTTTAGTTCATTTTAATTCATTTCTTTCAATTTGCAAATGCATTGTGTTCATGCCTAGGGCTCTGTGCTGAGAGCTCTATGCTCTGCATGCCTGGGGCTCTGCACTGAGAGCTCTGTGCTGTGCATGCCTGGGGCTCTGTGCTGAGAGCTCTGTGCTGTGCATGCCTGGGGCTCATGTGCTGCACTCTGAATGCCTGGGGCTCTGTGCTGAGAGCTCTGTGCTCTGCATGCCTGGGGCTCTGTGCTGAGAGCTCTGTGCTGTGCATGCCTGGGGCTCTGTGCTGCGCTCTGAATGCCTGGGGCTCTGTGCTGAGAGCTCTGTGCTCTGCATTCCTGGGGCTCTGTGCTGAGAGCTCTGTGCTCTGCATGCCTGGGGCTCTTTGCTGCGCTCTGAATGCCTGGGGCTCTGTGCTGAGAGCTCTGTGCTCTGCATGGCCAGGCTGATCCACTGGCACACACAGGTTTATCCATCCGCACCCCTGGCTGCCTGCAGGGCCTCTCAGGCACTCGTTTCCCATCACAGGAACCACCAAACCCCCAAACACCTCTAGTCACTGCATGAAGGATTCATTTTAACAGCACACAGTTTAATCCCACACCATAATCGCTCCTGACATTTCCCCTGGTGGTTCCACTTTGCCTGTCTGCCAGTTCCATGGCACAAATCACAAATCAATCCCTCCCCACCCCTCCCCACCCCACCCAGCCTGCACAGTCCTGCCGTTTTACCCACTTCTGTAAACAGATGTGAACTTCTGTACTGATCTTATGTCTTATGCAAAAGCTGAAAACAGAAGCAAGCCAAGCAGAGCGCAGCTTTGCCTCTCCACTTCACCCTTAGAGAGTACTCAGAGAACTCATCAGATGTTCCGTTCCACAGCTCTTTGCCCACCGTGCACAACACTGCTGCTGCTTTACAGCCACACCTCTCTGCTTCCTTTGCTCTGGGCTAAAATTAATTAATGTTAAAGAATGATGGTATTCTGTACTGTAGACATAAGAAAACATATTCAACACTGTATTCTGTATTCTAGATAACGCATAAGAAAAATGATAAAATATCATCTCTGAAAAGTATTCTGCCTCTGTGGCAGAACTGTCCGTTTATTCAGTGGCACACCTGCAGAAGCAGTACCAGGCCCGTTAGGGCGGCCTGAAGGCTGGCGTGGGCCCTTCTGCAGAGTCCACCTAGTCCCTTTGTTCTGGAAGTTTCTGTGAGTTTGTTTTTTTTTTGTTTTTTTTTTTTTTGTAAATACTCAACACCGTTAGACTGAATCACACTTCTCTGTAAGACTTGTTGTCTCTGGGCAAAAGAGCATGAGTGCGCACATGTTCAGGTTTCAGGGCCTGGGCCTGTGTCACAGTCACAGCACACACTAAATAACCGAGCTCTGAATCACAATAAGACATGAAGATGTCATGCACATCAGGAGGCTGCAGCCGAAGAAGAGGCGCAGCCTAACTGCAGATAACGTAACTGCAGCACTCCCAGGGGCTAACAGGGACAGTACAGCACTACATTTCCCCTGTGGGCTCTGCAAACCTGATGACTTTTCACACTCACTTTATGGCCACAATCTGACCCCAGCAGTATCTAAAATGTGTTGCCTTACACTGATGATATATTACCCTTTTACATCATATGTAGGTCTGCTTGGCAGAAGAGACGCACACACCCTAAAGTATTTACAGTACATTATCAGATAACTCTATAAACTCATCATTGTTTTCATTGAATAAATAAATATTAAAGATAACCAATGAGACAAAAGCACAGGTGATGTCAGAGAGCAGGTACAAAAGCACAGGTGATGTCAGAGAGCAGGTACAAAAGCACAGGTGATGTCAGACAGCAGGTACAAATGCACAGGTGATGTCAGAGAGAGCAGGTACAAATGCACAGGTGATGTCAGAGAGAGCAGGTACAAAAGCACAGGTGATGTCAGACAGCAGGTACAAATGCACAGGTGATGTCAGAGAGAGCAGGTACAAATGCACAGGTGATGTCAGAGAGAGCAGGTACAAAAGCACAGGTGAGGTCAGAGAGCAGGTACAAAAGCACAGGTGATGTCAGAGAGCAGGTACAAAAGCACAGGTGAGGTCAGAGAGCAGGTACAAAAGCACAGGTGATGTCAGAGAGCAGGTACAAAAGCACAGGTGATGTCAGAGAGCAGGTACAAAAGCACAGGTGATGTCAGAGAGCAGGTACTCTCGGATTAATGTCTGGATTTGGTTTTGGGAACATAAAGCTTTATTCATAAACACAGTGGACCACATGAATCACATGCAAAATGCTGGCAGTGATACTGTGTGTTGGAGTGTGTGTGAAGGAGCTGCCATCAGCCAGGGGGACCGTGTCAGCAGAGATGGCAGCACAGTGCACCCATCAGCGTGATTGAGGGGAAATCAGTGTGCCCCATTAGCATATTCATCCAATTAATTTCACTCCAGATTAAAGTTAGAATGTATTCATCAATGTCGCTTGACAGTTTCTATTTATCCCCCCACTCTAATTAATTTCTCATGCGAGGAGGTAATATTTTTGTTGGTACACAAAACAAATCATTCTGTGATTATATTAAAACAACACCTGTGGTTCTGAAAGGAACTGAAACATTTGGATTTGATGAAAAGATTGTTTGTTTCTAAGCTGGTTTGATGAAAAGTAAGGTACTGTATTATGCAGGTAGGCAGATTAATTTTTTTTTTTTTTATGTTATTACAGTCACAACATCTTTCATGTCTCACCACTGCTGTTATAAAATGAATAATGAATCCTGCTGGGCCACAGAGCCCCTTTAGCTGACTGCTTGGGTGGACTCTCAGCAGCAGGTTACTTCCTATGAGAGTAACAAGCTCCACCCTGTGCTCTTACTCTTACTGAGTGGCTGTGAATGAGCTGAAGTCAAAATGAGTGCTGAAGAGGACAATTGCTGCACTCATCTGTACTGCTTACCCTCACAAAAACAAAAACCTTTTAAGAATGCTAGCAGTTCTTGCAAAATGTACATTAAAACAGCATTTAAATGGTTGTTATGACTATGGCTTGGTTAAATACTTGTTTCTAACTGGTTGGTGGGTGAAACAGTACCACCCTGTGCCACCCTGTCCTGGTTTTTTTTTTTTTTTCTAGAACTGCAGCGCCAGTCCTGCTTTATTCCGTACTCATTTAATGGCCCAATGACTGTTCATTAGGAGAAACAGGATGACTGCAGTGACTTTGAGCCAGCACTGCCACACCCTTAAAACTCATCCTTACTCAAAGGCAAACATGTCCACAGTTCTGCATCAGTACCATGTTAGACGAGTTAACATTAATCCACACTGCTAGCTCCAGCTTCAGCTTCAGCACTGCGACGCACACAATATGATCCGGTTTGAGTTAACCATCAGCTGGATTACTCTGTGTGTATCCTCCATGCTAACATTATGGGACAGCAAGATGCCCTCATAACCTGCTGCTTGGATGTGTGTGGCATTAAGGGTTTCTGCAAACAGATCTGTACTTTCACCACGATACCCACTCGAGATTCACTGCCTGAGCTGAGCCACAGAGTGTAATCCCAATGCACAGCAGCTCTGCCGGGAAGACATGGTTTAATTCCGCCTTATTATGGAACCTTCTGAAGAGCTCTGAGGAAAGTGAAAGCCTTTATTTGTTTCTTTCAGCTTTTGAATGCATTCTGTTCGGTCCAGCGAGGTGGCACGCTTAGCACCTCTCTCACACTTTTTGGGCCAGAGTCCTCTGTGTTTGCTCTCTCAGTCATTGGCTGGGACTTTCACACTGACATCCATCTCGTGACAGCTCTCCCCAGAGCAGGGGAGAAACACACCCTGCTGTCAGTGCTGGAGTGTTTTTAACAGATACCGTCTCCTGTAATGATTATTCATCTGAACAACGAGGTGATGAGCTTTTTGCTCTTAAGTTGTATTATCTGACATTTTAGCAACATTACATGATAAGATAATGAATGACAGTCAAACACTGCAGTCATGTTCACATATGTCTGTGTTCACTGTGGTCTGACCACGTTATGAGGAACTTAAGTTTACTGTAACCTATTAGGATGGAGTTTCACTCAGCTGCCAATCACTGACCTTTTTGGACAGCCAATGAGGTCATTAATCCGCATCATTGAGTCACAGCTCTGAGGTAGATCCTCCAGTGTTCGCTTCATTGAAACCTCACCCCTCCATCACTGGTCTAACCTATGAGTGAACCAGAGCTGTTTTGCAGATCTAATTAGGTAATTGCAACGGGGTAATCGGTGGAAAGAGAGCCATGCACACACACCGGTCCTCCAGGCTCAGACCCAGAGATTAAAAACACTGGGCTGATGAAACACCATTGTGTTTCACTGTCAATTAATGGCTTGAATGGGACCTCAGAATGGAAGAGAAAGTTGCCATGGCATTCTGTTCAGTGTTATTTAAAAAATGCGCCAGTTTAAGAGCCTTCGCCATGCAGCACAGGAACTGCACAATGCGAGGAAAAACACTGCTTTGGGCTGCATCACATGACCAACGCTTTGGAAGCACTACACCACAGGCACAGGTCCTTACAGGCTGGGGTTCTGACAGGCACAGGTCCTTACAGGCTGGGGTCCTGACAGGCACAGGTCCTCACAGGCTGGTGTCCTGACAGGCACAGGTCCTCACAGGCTGGGGTCCTGACAGGCACAGGTCCTTACAGGCTGGTGTCCTGACAGGCACAGGTCCTTACAGGCTGGTGTCCTGACAGGCACGGGTCCTCACAGACTGGGGTCCTTACAGGCACAGGTCCTTACAGGCTGGTGTCCTGACAGACACAGGTCCTTACAGGCTGGGGTTCTGACAGGCACAGGTCCTTACAGGCTGGTGTCCTGACAGACACAGGTCCTTACAGGCTGGGGTCCTGACAGGCATGGGTCCTCACAGGCTGGGGTCCTGACAGGCACGGGTCCTGACAGGCTGGGGTCCTGACAGACACAGGTCCTTACAGGCTGGGGTCCTGACAGGCACAGGTCCTCACAGGCTGGGGTCCTGACAGACACAGGTCCTCACAGGCTGGGGTTCTCCTCACAGGCTGGGGTTCTGACAGACACAGGTCCTTACAGGCTGGGGTTCTGACAGACACAGGTCCTCACAGGCTGGGGTCTGACAGGCACAGGTCCTCACAGGCTGGGGTTCTGACAGGCACAGGTCCTTACAGGCTGGGGTTCTGACAGACACAGGTCCTCACAGGCTGGGGTTCTGACAGGCACAGGTCCTTACAGGCTGGGGTTCTGACAGACACAGGTCCTCACAGGCTGGGGTTCTGACAGACACAGGTCCTCACAGGCTGGGGTCCTGACAGGCACGGGTCCTGACAGGCTGGGGTCCTGACAGACACAGGTCCTTACAGGCTGGGGTCCTGACAGGCACAGGTCCTCACAGGCTGGGGTCCTGACAGACACAGGTCCTCACAGGCTGGGGTTCTGACAGACACAGGTCCTTACAGGCTGGGGTCCTGACAGGCACAGGTCCTCACAGGCTGGGGTTCTGACAGACACAGGTCCTTACAGGCTGGGGTTCTGACAGACACAGGTCCTCACAGGCTGGGGTTCTGACAGGCACAGGTCCTTACAGGCTGGGGTTCTGACAGACACAGGTCCTCACAGGCTGGGGTTCTGACAGACACAGGTCCTCACAGGCTGGGGTCCTGACAGGCACAGGTCCTCACAGGCTGGGGTTCTGACAGACACAGGTCCTTACAGGCTGGGGTTCTGACAGACACAGGTCCTTACAGGCTGGGGTTCTGACAGACACAGGTCCTCACAGGCTGGTGTTCTGACAGGCACGGGTCCTCACAGGCTGGGGTTCTGACAGACACAGGTCCTTACAGGCTGGGGTTCTGACAGGCACGGGTCCTCAGGCTGGGGTTCTGACAGACACAGGTCCTCACAGGCTGGGGTCCGACGCAGTTTAGTTCTCAGTTTCCACATCAGCCCATGTGCGCCCCTGTATTACATCGTTATGAGCCTTTTACTCACTGCATTTTCACCCCATTAAAAAACAGCTGCAGTGCATATATTCATTTTTTCCGTGAAACCCCAAGTTGATAGTGTTTTCTAATTAAAGTTCTGACAGAAAAAACTATCTATTTACATGTTTAGTGTCACATTGAATTTCCTTTGGGAAAATTAATTAGACATGGGTATGGAAATATGTTGTTAGTAACAATAATATTTCCATAATATCATCAAATAATATTAGGCTAATGCAACCAAATTTCCACAGGCACTGTATTTCTAAGAATGGTGAAGGATGAAGTCAAAGAACAATTTTAACTGAAAAAAACATTCTGCCTTTTTTGCTGGGACTGGAACTAATCAGACTAGACCTCTTTTTCATATTCATTTTTTCTGTTCTCCTTTCATTTTTTCTTATCAGCTTTTATTTATGTGTGCATGTGCGTTCGCTGTGTGTGTGTCTGTGTGTGCGTGTGCTGTGTGTGTGTCTGTGTGTGCGTGTTCATGTGTGTGTGCTGTGTGTGTGTCTGTGTGTATGTGTGTGCATTCATCCATGCCTGTATTGTTTCATAAGTCACACTCTTTTGGTTGGACAGGAAATTCAGTGCAAAACAACACCTCCACCTGGCCAGTGGAAAAGGCCACGGGCTGTTTTTACAGTGTAATATGTCGCCGTGACAACAGCAACAATGGGCGGTCCCAGGGGCCGGCGCCCTGCCCACTCGGCTCTGTTCTCTCTTGGTCGCTCCATTCCTCCCCGTCCGTGACAGGCAATTCCCGTCACATCAGGACAACCACCAGGGAGAAATACAGTTTCCTCACCACATTCCTCTGAGATTGTTCCGTTTTATTGAAACATAAATAATTCTTGACCCAGAAACCAGAAATTGGACACGACCTCTCCGGGCAGTTTGACATCATTTCCCGGGTCCAGACTGCATGTTGATTGGCTGGTGTGCATGATTACCATGGTGAAACTTAGGGTGCCTGCAGCTACCGCTTCTGCCATACGCACTTTTGCCAAAGTGCTACTGGGAAATGTGTTTTGCATGAGAGAGAGTTAGGGATGTTTTACCATCGAACATACATGTGTATCTATAGTGCATTTCCTGTCTTTCCAGGGATTCATAGCACATGAAGTGGACCATTCTGCAGATGACTGTATGTAAATACATAATACATGAGCCCCCACGTGACTTGTGATACTGAATTCCAGCACTCGCCTAAGAGGAAGACACACAAAACGCTAAGTTCAAAGGGGTTTTTCACATGGACAGAGAGTGGACACAGTGTGTCAGATGTGCCCAGGCTGAGCACACACACACTCAGTCCGCCACACGCACTCACACACAACACACACACGCACTCACGCACGCACACACATATGCACGCACACACGCTTACACGCACGCACACACATGCACGCACACACGCAAACACACACGCACACACACGCACGCACAAACACTCACACACACACACACTCAGTCCCCCACATGCATGCACATGCACACACGCATACACGCACTCACACACACATACGCATACACGCAGGCACACACACGTGCACGCACACGCTTACACACACGCACACATGCATACACACACACACTCAGTCCCCCACATGCACGCACATGCACACACGCATACACGCACGCACACACACACGTGCACACACATGCACGCACACGCATACACGCACGCACACATGCATACATACACACACACATACACACACGCGTGCACACACACGTAAATCACAGAGACATGCGCTGATTCTGTGGTGATGAGTGTTGCAATGATGGCTGATGTAGACAATAACACCATAACAAGACAGGCGCTCTCTTTAATGGACACCTTTAAAGGTCAATGGAGAAAATGTTTATTTCCTGGAACAGTACATCAAAAACATTGTCAAAAAGAAAAACGAATTAAGAAAATGTTAGCACAGCAAGAAACGCTACATTATGATGAGCCTGTTTTTCCAGCATGGACATGGCTGTGAAATTGTCAGTGTTCAGGCTCCTTCATGTTATCCACCTGGACTGTGTGGCATTCAGGGGAACAGCATTGCTCTGATGTTTTTGTGTCTGATTTCCTCTGCTGCATCTCTGCCATTTAAAATGCAGGCTGTATTCACAGGCCCTTTGCATTGCTGAAAGTAACACGCATGCACCGATCTGATGTACCTAAATGACAATGTCACCAAACAAAGTTTTGGGTCCCTACCAATGGCCAGTACCATAGAGTCAGCAACTGCCAGGAATCTTGGATAACACAGAGTACCTGGCCCCCTTCATGATCTCAGGCCCCCGTTGAGTATTTTTGGGGCCCCTGTTCACCCCAGGGCCCCGGAACCATCCCCTCAGACCCCCAGCCATGCGTAACCCATAATGCAGTGCAGTGATAGTATGCACAGGACACCCATGTTTACCTGGAGTGTGCTCCGCTCTGAGTGAGTCCCTCTCTGCAGGTGCTGCAGTGATAGTGTGCACAGGACACCCATGTTTACCTGGAGTGTGCTCTGCTCTGAGTGAGTCCCTCTCAGGTGCTGCAGGTGCTGTTTACAGTGATGAGTCCTCTGCAGGTGCTGCAGGACACCCATGTTTACCTGGGTGTGCTCCGCTCTGAGTGAGTCCCTCTCTGCAGGTGCTGCAGTGATAGTGTGCACAGGACACCCATGTTTACCTAGGGTGTGTTCCACTCTGAGTGAGTCCCTCTCTGCAGGTGCTGCAGTGATAGTGTGCACAGGACAACCATGTTTACCTGGAGTGTGTTCCACTCTGAGTGAGTCCCTCTCTGCAGGTGCTGCAGTGATAGTGTGCACAGGACACCCATGTTTACCTGGAGTGTGCTCCGCTCTGAGTGAGTCCCTCTCTGCAGGTGCTGCAGTGATAGTGTGCACAGGACACCCATGTTTACCTGGAGTGTGCTCCGCTCTGAGTGAGTCCCTCTCTGCAGGTGCTGCAGTGATAGTGTGCACAGGACAACCATGTTTACCTGGAGTGTGTTCCACTCTGAGTGAGTCCCTCTCTGCAGGTGCTGCAGTGATATTGTGCACAGGACACCCATGTTTACCTGGAGTGTGCTCCGCTCTGAGTGAGTCCCTCTCTGCAGGTGCTGCAGTGATAGTGTGCACAGGACACCCATGTTTACCTGGAGTGTGCTCCGCTCTGAGTGAGTCCTTCTCTGCAGGTGCAGAAGGCATTGAGTGTCCTCTCACTGTGACAGTTTTGCAAGTGCATAATCACACCATCAGCAAAGAGAGCCCTTTCTGAAGCCCAATGCTCTCCAGATCTGAGCCTTGTCTGTGAACCAGTGCATGCAAAAGTGCACACCTTAGATGGGATATTAGCACCTGTTGTGAGAGCCAGGAATGTATTGCTCTCTGCCAAGTGGTGGGTATTTAATTTGCAGTGGGTATATAATTGGCCACAGGTATATTATCAGCAATGGGTATATAATTCATAGTGGGTATCTAATTTTCTGGAGGTGTGTAGGTAGCAGGTGTATAAGTAAAATGGCATAAAATGTAAAATAGGACTGATTCTGGAATAAACCAGCTGTAAATAAACCAACAACAGTGACACAGCACATCTGTTCATCTTACCGTGTATAATATCTTTGCGCCCCTTTGACAAGAAAAATGGACCAGCTTGACCAATTGACCAGCTACAAAGTCCCTGGAGTGATGTGAATCTCTTCTATGGGCTGGGGTAGACTCTCCAACCAACCGTGGTTTAAAAAAGGAGTTTCATCCCCTCCTCTGGTCTTCTTGGCAAACAGTTTCGTCTTGGCGAGTTACTGTAGCGTTACTGGGCAGAACTCTCGTTGATTCCTCCCTCTGCCCAGAATTCCCTGTTCTGGATGAGCTCCATGCGCAGATGGAGATCTCTCGCAGACCGCAGAGGAGACGCTGCGCCAAAGGCGGAAGGAGAGGCAGAGCTGGCGTCCGTAGAGCCAAGGCCGTCCAGTGCAGAAGTTTCCAGAAATCAGCAGGCGGGAGATGAGGTCTCAGACACCAGGAACAGCAGGATCCAAGATTTATCACTCAAGACTAAAAGGGAGGGATGGACTTCCTGTTCTCTGGTGGGTGGGGAGGAATTAAAGAGATTTTGCACTTAAAGATTTACCCACCCCAGCCCCTCCCCCTCCTCATTTTAACATTCAGTATGGAAACATTTGATTGAGATTGCAAGTCCATACATGTGAGATGATGGTGGGTTCGGCGCTACGCTGGCTGTGATGTGTGCTCATTACTGAGCGTCTGAGCGATGCGGGCTCTGGTAATGGGGCTGGAGTGCAGAGGACTCCTCCACTCTCTAATTAAGAGAGATCCTCCAGAGACTGACATCACAGACACAGACCGACCCGTCAGCAGTGGGAGGGGATCTCCATTAATCAGGAGAGCATACAGCGCTCGGTCTGTACTCAATTACATCCCACTTCTGCATTGTGCCAGGTTAATGAAGGTCCATACATTGTAGGGAATTACTCTGAGTATCCTTTTTATAGAATTTAACATATAGCGGTATAAAGGGAACCGTTTTCTACCATTAGCATGTGTTGGGTCTTTGATGACTGTGTGTTTGTGGTTATGTGTGCACGGTGATGGAGAATATGAAGGGGAAGGATTATCATGAACAAAGATGGAGCCTTTGCCAGCCTCCTCAGACACAATATTCACCTCCTCAGTTACCACTGCTCCAGTGAGTGTGTGTGTGTGTATATAATCTTCTGTCATTCCAAGTTAGAAGTACCAGCTATAAGTACTTGCACGGGTGCGTGCTGAAGTTGGCAGAGCTCAGCTCTGGAGTTCTTTCTGGCTCTTACTGTATAGAGAGGAGGATGCAGAGCGCTCTGTTTTGTAGTATTATTCAGTAAACAAATATAAGAGCTGTTTTGAGGACCCTCTCTTAGATTGTCTTGGCTGTGACGCACGCGTTTCTTTGTCAAATGTCCAATGCTAAGGCCCGCCCCTGCGGAGCCCGAGTGGTGTGCTGTCGTAAAAAGATCGGGTCGTTTCCCCAGATGAGAATTGTGCCCTGACCTCTCCCTCTCCTCCCTCTGTCTGCACTTCAGACGGCCTGCTCCGTGATTGCCGCCTTTCAGTTGTGACACGCTAACACAATGGCGTGAAGGCTTCACAAAGGACCCTTTTCTACTACATTAGGCAACAGTCCCATGTGCTCATGTAGCGCACAATGGAACGTCTGGGCCACATATTGCCGTTTATCTCTGCTAATGGCACAGCGCACCTTCACAATGGAATTAGCTGTGCTGTGCTTCCGCCAGAACAAGCGTTTTTATACATTTTTCAAGGAAAAGGTCAAAGTTTTCCGGCAGGAGCAATGAAGTGTGACATATCGACAGGGAAATGAAAAAGCTGTGATGAGATTTTTGTGGAGAATGTCACTTCCAGTCTAAGGTATTCTTACATATAAATGTAGAGGGGAAAGTGGCCGTCATTTTAGAATTTAATGTCCAGTGTGGTCAACATACAGACTATCAGATAGTGAGGGTTGAAATGAGGTTTCATGTACCCAGTAAGGGTGGAACTACACTTAGTTGCAAGACTCTGACTTGCTTGAACCAATCAAAAATGTGGGGTGAGAGCAGTCATTGGTCCAAATCATTGAGCCACTGATACAATGTGGTAGCTCCTCCCATTTAGTGTTGGGTGGAACGTCCCTCTCCATCACCACTCCTGGCGTCA